>SNQJ01S0072233.1:46508-56590 GCA_010110895.2 Picea sitchensis
GACTTTCAGTGGCCAGGGAAGCCACAAGGAGAGATAAGGAGATTTTTAGAGGTAAAAAGGTTAATTAATTAATTAAAGTGATTTAATTAATTAATTAATTAATAATAAAATGAAAGTCACTTTGGAGGGGCAAGGGGAGCCAAAAGTATAAAAGAAAGGCAAGGGCCTCTTCTTATTATTCATGTATGATCTTATTTTGATATCTGGCTTTAGCTAGTGAGCCCATCTCTTGGGGGTCTTGAGGGTTTTGACTTAACAAACCCTAGAGAATGATTCAGTGGTGAAATATTCCACCTAGCTTGTTCCAAGATTGGTCTCGGGGATGCAATAGTCTCCCACACCATTCCAGTTCCATATCTACTCAGTTGCAGGGGGATTCTACATCAGTTTCATGTGCAGATAGAGAGAGGGTGCACTAGTTGAGGGTTTCAAGCAAGAGGGGTGCACCATCTTTGGAGAGAGATTCGTTGTAGGAGATTGGCAGGGTTGTTGAGGATTCTATCACTTGGGTTTTCATTACAGGGCCTTGGACATCAGATCTAGTGCTTTCTGAGATAGTTTTATGGCTCAGATTATTTCTTGAGCAGTGGGACGAATTGAAGAGAAGGAGGGCATTTTTGAGATCCAGATCTAGTCTGTTTGGAGGGGTTACACTTTAGATCTGACCCTGAGACTTCACCTAGTGATTTGCAGTGTCCCGATCTATATTTCTAGAGAGTTTAAGAGAATTTGGAGGCCTCCTTCAGTAGGGATGAATTATCTAGGGCTTCAGTCATCCAGTGGGGTGCACCATTCAATGGAATATTTCAGATCTACAGAATTTGAGAGTGGATTTGGAGATTTGGACACCTGGGTTGTCCTTACAGTTGCTCGATCTATCAATTGGCATATTTCTCAAGGTGATTGGACATATTTGACAGTAGGGCTGAAATATTGAGGAGCTTTAGCACTACAACAGGGCGTGGCATCTTCCAGCTTGAGGGGTTTGGCACTTGGCATTGGTCTTCATCTTATATCCAACCTTTCGAGGCTTATTTTGTATTGTCAGGAGCATTTTGTAGCAGCTTATACTTGTTATCCATTATCTGTCTTCTTGGCCATCTATTGAGCATTCCATATCGGCATCTTCATTGTAGCAGGTTCTTCTATCTTATGAATAAAAGAAGATTTGAGATGTTTTGGCTTGTCTATCTTATTGCATATGGTTGAGGTATGTTCCATGGTTATCTATTTCTGTTATTTGCTGCATACACACATATAAACACATCTAAACAAATAGATCAACAAACTATTTGACGAAATACCACAACCATAAAAAGGTTTTAAAAAGACACCAAAACCGTGATGATCCTTGCATAATGGCTTGGGATCATTACATACTGGTATAGTGTGCACCATGAGCCGCAAAGTTGTTTTTGAAAAAAAAACAACAGGGACAAGTCAGTTTGGGATACAATGCAATCAATGATTCCATTGCAATGGATACCAAACACCCCATACTATAAGTAAACAAACCCTATAAAAATCTATTGCTTAAAAATATCATTGTGAAATATAGAGAGGGGAAGAAAGAGAAACAACAAGGATAATAAGGCTTCCAATACCAAAGGTAACTATTCAACCCTTTTATTTTTTTGGGAATGCACTAAAAATTACTTTAGTCAAACGACAAAAATATTAATATGATCAATATAATAAAATCATATACCTGAAATTTCTCCTCTGCAGATTGGTATGTGACTTACAATGATCCCTTTCAAATTTGTTTCTTCAAAAACATCCACCCACTCCGAAGACTTTGTTGGTAAATCTCTCTTGCATAAATCTTCCCTCTAAATTTTGGAAAAATAATGAAAGAATGAATAGGGTTTTCATTTATAAATACATACAATTAGAAAAAATGAATTTTCTGTTGATTTTTTCATTGCATATTTCAGCGTACTAATGATAAATGTGTGAGTTGTTTTTTTTTTGTTGCTTACTTTTTATAGTGTGTTATACATTAATAAATGTGTTGGTGTGTTGTACATTAATAAACACACCGCTAAAGTTTATAAGAAAAACACACCAAAAAATAAAATTCAAATGTAAACAACCACGCATAAACAATCACGTTATTTTTTTGTAAATTTGTTAGTCGGTTTGCTAGCAACTATGCGGTTTGTAGGTAGTAACACATTGACAAACAATCTAATTAAAAAAATGCAAATGCAAGCCTCCGCATTAAGAATTTGCGGAGCTTTTTCTTTATGAAGGTTGTAATGGAGGCCACTCTTCGATGCTTAACATAGTTAGTCACACCAATTCCATTGTTGTATGGATACACACTGGGGTGTCATAATATAATTAGGTGCACTGTTAGCTTTTAAAAGTCATTCAAAATTATGTTTGAAGTTATATTGTTCTATGCATCCCAAGGTGATGGTTTTCGCTCAAATGCACAAAAAAAAGAATTACAATACCAAGTGGCCAATTCTTTAGATTCTATCTCATTCCATATTGATGCAAGTCCTCCAAATTATCCCCCAATGATTGTAATAAGTCTATATTTGATTTATAATTCATTTATCTCATTGAATTTATGTTATGTATGTAGGTGCAACTGAATAATTGTTCATTGAATTTTGCACGATCAATATTCAGGATCGAGTTCGAATACACAAGATATTCTAGTAGTCTCAAAGTTTCGCAAGCTATTATCAGGAGAAAGAATATACCGCAAGAATGTTTTTGATGAAAATGGATAGCTTCTTTACTCTATCAATCATAACATGCCATTTTCCAGCAACCATCCTGGGTCAGTGGTATTACACCATGAATTGGATCTGTTTTATGTAGACACCCCTTGGGATGTAAGGAAAACATGATTGAGTAATTGTTATTTTGGAATTTCAATGGAACTAATGTAATATGTATTGATTAATTCAACATTTTCTTTATAAAGTGGTTGGCTGCATGTTTATTATTGGGAAAAAAATTCCATGCTTCTAATAAATGTTTGGTATAATGTTTGAACATATTAAATACATTGTAATGCTAATATTAACAATGCAATGTTCAATATTTTTACAATCGGAATTTTGACAATGAACGACCTATCTACCATTTACCATTGCACTCCACTATGATGTTAAGTCACGATCTTGTTGTTAGACGAGCATACCTCGGAGAGGAAGCATATCGATATTTGTTGAATGAACCACCTATTCAATTCCCACTACATCCCAAGTCACCAATTCAAAACCTTGACATTAACACTAGTTTCTCACATGTTGGTGATGAACACAATGATATAAATACTGGTATGGATGATTTCTCATGGGATACCCAAGCCATGGAGGGAATGTTATTACATGCATTCTAGAAAAATGAACTAGGGGATGACATTGATGTCATAGATACCTTCTACGAAATCCTTAAAGATTCTTCCACCGCCCCTCTCTTTGGTTGAAAAGGGTCAAGGTCTACTCAACTAAGGACAAACAAAAATGTTATTATACAAGACAAAATCAATGTATGGTATGTCATATGCGTGTTTCTCGACACTTTTGAGGTAACTACCCATTAATTCCCCTGATTGTTTAAGGAATCTTGTCACACAATGAAGGAAGAAAATGGTTGATTTTATTCATGCTTAATGACAGTGTACATTTTTATTTCCCACTAATTCCATGTTACTCAAACATAAGGTTCTTTCGAGTGAAAATGTCTTGCCCGATATCTGTGTAGACGCAATGCAAATGCTAAAAATGTTGGGTGTTGAGTACATATCGTACCACACATCTTTGAATGATTTATTCTATACATAAACAAATATGTGGATAAAGAGATATGTCCAAAAAGTGGGCATGACGTGTACCATAAATAAATAAAAAAGGGTAAGACACATGGTCCTCAATTTTGGCCTTCCAACTAACTTAACTATTCAAATTACACATACAATGCCTCATATTCGATTGGTGACAAAAGTTCACTAAGGACAATAAATATTTTACTACTTTACAAAAAAATTGTAATCATAAAATAGAACCAAAACCAATAAAATGAAAGAAAATGTGTAGGATAATTGTAATTCCATGGATTCTTCGTGGATAGGTACAATGCTAGGGATAGCTATAGTTCCAATGATGCCCTTGTATCAATATGTAATATACATAGAATGCAATAATATCCTTTTTTTCCGACTCTTTACATCCATTTGATCTTTATGTCCATTAGGTAGTTCCTTGCATCCAAGAGAATGTAACTGTTTAGTTATTGTTATGAATTAGCACAAATATATCTTTATCAACTTATTTTCTAATTTTTTTTTGTTGTGCCATGTAGAGTGAAGTATTGTAATCTAATATAGAGATGTTGAAGTATACATTAGAATATATTATGTAAACATTTTTACCTCACTTTAACTTAAGTTCACACACATTAATAAAATGTCAATTTAAAGCTTTTGGGAATTTATAAGTAGCAATTTAAGTGTACAAATATTTATTGTGATATTGAAAACCAGCGAAGAATCCTCAAGGATTTTTTCTCCAATATGGGTATGACTGTTAATACTGATAAGACTAAGGTCATAATTATTAAATCCAAGAAGATCACTTATGATACCTTCGTATATGACAACAACAACTTGGAGGAAGTGAGTTCATACAAATATCTTGAAATTGATATTCACCACAAGCTCAATTGGAATTATAGCATTGAGAAAATGATTATTGGGGGATGTAAAGCTTATTGTGGGCTTGAAAACAATTGTAAATCAGTTGATCTTTGGAGTTGGGATAAGAAGGAACTCCTCTTTGAGACTCTTGTTACACATGTTATTCTTTATGGATGTGAAGTCTGGGGCTGTAGTATCTCTCGTGAAGCCTGGAGAAAGATAGAGAAAATACAAAAGAAAATTATAACCTATAATCTCAAAATTAAAGGAAATACGCCCTATCCCATCCTCCTCTTAGAAACAAGCATCTCCCCCATTGAGAGCATGGCTATGACTAGATACATAATGTATAAGAACAAGTTAAACAACATGGAAGATAAGACGATTCCTAAAATTGCTTCAAAATCGATTCATAACCACCATCGACTCACGCGAGGATGGCATAAAGATGTCTGGTCTTGACTAAACTATTGGGGAATCATGGAAGACACCATTTTGCAGAATAAAGATACTATTAAAAAAATCGTCAAATCAAAATTTAAGGAGAAAATGTGGTTGGTTATAGCAAGTAACCCTAGGGGTCCTTGGAGCTATTGAACGACCATTATCTATGTGGGTTTATTAATCTAAACAGGAAGACCAATTATTATGAAATATTCGGTTTAAATAATAATAAAAAAATGGTTGTATTGTAGACGTATTCATGAACCATTATTATCTCATATCGTTTCCCTTGGCAAGATGCCATTCTCGTTGCATAGTATCCATGTAATTTACGGATTTCCACAGATGTGCAACGGAGTCTGTGTCCCCGATGGTTCACCCTCCAACGGATTTCCACAGATGTGCAACAGAGTCTGTGTCCTCGACGGTTCACCCTCCAACACTCCATAATTCACACTCTAAACGTGGCATTAGACGGTTCACACTCCAATCCACTCTAAAAGTGGCATTAGGCCATTCACATCCCAATCAGTTGTTAATTATTCAAAATTGAAAATAAAAATTTGCAGAGTTATGATTAGGTAAATGTGAAAAAGTAAACAGATTAACATATGCATTTATAAATGCAAGGAAGAATATGCAAGCATTTTCAATTGCTAACCATAAAATTGAGTTTTTAGATTAAAAAATCATTAATTATGCACATTTCCAATAAGTATATGCCTTTTAACTTAATCATAAAAAATATTAATGTAAATTTAATAATATACATAACTAAATAAAACATACTTAAATATAATTACAATATCTAAAATTATAGTATTAATCTTTATAATAAACTAAAAGTGAATAATATTTATTCAATCATTTATAATTTATATAAATGAATATCCAAAATTACAATAGCTAAATACTTGGTAAAAATTTAGTAATGTTTTATAAATCTATACAATATTAATATTTATGTTATATTAATAATAAATATTTAATATTAGTCCCCGAGGTGTAGGACAGTCGGTGACGGAGTGTGTTGTTAAGCCACTTAGTGTTGTTAAAGTCACTGGTTCGTGGCTCAGGCCGGGTGCGATAGTTTCCGCACAAATTAACAAACAAAAAAAATAAAATAATAATAAATATTTAATATTAATATTATATTAATAATAAATATCAATAATTATAAGTACAATTTTTAAAATTGATATTTTTTAAGGTATAATTTATTATGTTGAGGCTCCTTAATTTGATAATTATTGAAGTATAATTTATTAAGCAAGAGGTTCCTTCTTATGCAACAGAAGAAATCATGTGATAGGCATAGTTAAGATGGATTTAAGTTAAGGTTTATAGGATAAAGCATAAATAAATTAATATTTTATGTTTTGATTTATACAACTTGAGTGGGCCTAATAGTTAAGAATGTGTGTTTCCTTTTAAGAGGTCACAAGTTCAAATCTAGGGAATAAAGTATGTATACCTCTGTAAATGGATTATTATTATTATTCAAAATAATTCAAATCTTTAATATTTTATGTTTTGGTTTATTCAAAATATAAAATATTAGTAATCCAAATCTTTAATAATTTATGATTTTTTTATATTTTGATTTATTCAAAATATAAAAAAATCATAAAAAAACCTTTCCAAAATTTTATATTTTATTTTCTTGGATCTCGAGGAAGCCATAAAGAAGATACTTTATTGGGAGCCATACAAGAAGATACTTTATTGTGATAGTTAAAACAAATATATTATCTATTCCTTATTTGTGATGAGCAAATATGTAGTACAGGTAAGTGTACTAAATATTTATACATCATCATTATTTCAAATCCCAAAGACAAAGCCATGGTGACTACGCGATCGCCTACATGTTGGCGTGGTTTATTTGAGTATGTTTATTCTTCTAGAGAGAGCTACGGCAATACTGTCTAGAAGGCTGTGGTAATATCTCTACCGGGGACACAACCACTCTTTGTACTTTTCTTCAGACCAGCAGCGTACTGGGGCACTGTTGAATTCAGCCATTTTAGTCTACCTCCATGTTTAGATCTATTAGTCTACCTCCATGTTTAGATGTATATCGCCGGGAAGAGTATTTATAGGCTTAAAACCATGAAATAGTCCTCCTCAATCTCTGTCGATAATGCCTGTACAAGCCAGCAACTACTTTTATTGAAACACGCCAGTAAAAGCAACTACTCGCATATGGTGAGACATAGTCAATGAGAATGGGTACAAATTGCAAATCCCATTAATCTCTTACGGAGACTTGGCTTTTCGAAAATGTTTGCGCGCACATTGACCCATTCTTAGCGATAGTCGCAAAGATATGCCATCAAAGTCCGGAAATGAATGGTGTCGGGGAAGAAGTTGTTTATAAGTGCATCCAAAATAAAATTATCATTGCATCCACTTATGACCTTAAGGGGATTATAGAAGTTTCGCAAGTAATATACAACTTGCTAACCAACATTGAATGGTTGGTATACGCGTTGCACCCAAAACCAACTACTCAAATTGAACCAGTCGCATATGGTGAGACGAGCCCCATATTTAGACCTGGTCAATGAGAGTGGGTACAAATATGTGAGAAGAATGAAATTGCAAATCCCATACAATCTTCGACCAAGACTTGAATGAAATTGCAAATGATTTTTGAAAAGGTTGGCGATGCACGCATATTGATCAATTCTTAGCTATAGTCGCTTTTTAAAAAGATGTGCCATCAATGTCCCGAAATTAGTGGTGTGCGGGATGAATTGTTTATACAAAGTGAGACTTCTACTCCTCCACTAATGCAATTTATACATAAGTGGAGGAAGTCAGAATTTTACACCTCGAGTAATGCCAATGAAGATGTTTATAAGTTGTTTATAACACAAAAGTGGATAAGTGATGATGTGCGTGATGAAAATGTTTATGAAATAAATGATAATTTTCAGACAAGTCGATAAGGCAGGTGATGAAAATGCTTATAATACAGGGATTTAGACTATGACAAGTTTTAATTGTACCTTGTACCTTTATACATATGTGGATATTTAAAGGAGATTGTGTGAGTTGTTTCTTTTTATATATAGTATAGTATGATGTTAATTGAGGTGTGATTATTTTTTTTTAAATTTAATAAAATTAAAATAAAATGTTATATGTATACAATTGTCTAGCACACTGAAGTAGGGTAAAATAAATTTAAAAACCTACCATATAGACTTTCAAATAAATTTAAAAACCTACCATATAGACTTTCATTGTTACACCTCATTCTATGCTTCCAACCTCTCAAACAAGCACCACTGCTCACCCGCTTTCCACGAATGCCCCGTTTGCAGTTCTCCACAGTTAGTTCAATAGCTCCACTCGTAGATTCCACACATTTCCAAATTTTGGAAAATACCCAAAATTTTATTTTCTTCTCTACATTGAAACCATGCTTCTTCGAGAGAAAAGAGACCAAATAAATTGTTTATTACCTTGTTATTTTCATTTTCATTGAATTAAAAATTGAAATTGGCATAAATTTTGGTCTTTTTTAGATTTTTTTTAATTCCACATGCTGATTTTGAACATTTCCACTCACTCCATAATTTGGTGCATCCTGTAAATTTACAAGAAACACCATGATCGATGCATATATGACCGATAAATGCCCCAATGCCATTAAAAAAATGACACCACAAAAATATTGAAAAATAAACATATTGGTGAGTCTCTTTAGGATGCCTCGTTACCAACACATTATAAAAAACAACACACTGTTAAAAAAATGTCAGTGCTCCACAACTAATGGAGGGCCAATGCATACCATAAACCAGTTACACAACCTACTCTTCACCATGAAAAATTTAGTTTTGTGGTGTGTCAAATTCAATAGAATGCACCAATGCAATTTACAACACAACACCGGGAAAAATATATAACAATATAGCATAGTGGTGTATCTTATGGGACGCCTCGATATCGGTGCTTCAAGAAAATGGAACCTCGATCAATTTTGTTTAATCAACCACACTACCAAGTTTCCATCACAACAAATTTAACCTAACGATGCAAGAAGGTACACACTACACATCGGTGCAATTCATAACATGGCACTAAACCAAATATTTAAGAATTTATCATAGAAGTGCATCTTATAGAATCCCTCATTACCGACGCTTCTTAGAAAACAATGCATCGCTAAAAGATGTCAATGCGCTAAGGTACTTTGTTAAGAACCTGAATAGATCTACAAAAATAATCACCACAAACACTGAATACAAAATAGATCCACAGAACAAGATAGAAGAAACCACACTTTATTATTACCAAACCCTTGAGGTAGGGAAACACCATACAATGGATCTTATTATGGAAGGGATCCTCTCTTGTTCACTTGCCTCTTCAAGGGGGCTTCCTCCTATTGAGCTACCGCTCCAAATACAATACTTCTCTTCCTCTCCCCTTACATTGCTTGAACCCATTTATATAATGCTACCATCACCTAAGAACATTCTAGAGGAGGAATCTTCTAAAAGTAGAACCTTCTAAGAAGTCTTCTTACATTTATTATATCTAACTACCATAGTGGGTCTTATTTAATAATATAGTGGACATAGTCCACCTTACATTGAATGGCCTCCACTATTATCATTATGGGCCCTCTGGGCCCCCTCACTACCTCTCTAGCTACCAAACATTTCATTCTCCTCATGAAAGTGTTGTCCTCAATGCTTGATGTACAACCATATACCAGGGTTCCATGGATAAGAGTGGACCATAGTGCTGAAGTAGACTAGAGAACCAGGGTCCCATTGATAAGTGTGAACCATAGTGATGAAGTAGACTAGAGAACAAGGGTCCCATTGAGAAATCAAAGCCACCATGTTGAAGTAGTCCAACCGCAATTGTAAACCAGGGTCCCATGTCCAAGTGCTCATGTGAACTCCACACAGAAGACATCGACACCCAATAACCAACTGAAAATGATGCTCCCAAT
>SNQJ01S0072233.1:56640-70572 GCA_010110895.2 Picea sitchensis
ACAACCATATACCAGGGTTCCATGGATAAGAGTGGACCATAGTGCTGAAGTAGACTAGAGAACCAGGGTCCCATTGATAAGTGTGAACCATAGTGATGAAGTAGACTAGAGAACCAGGGTCCCATTGAGAAATCAAAGCCACCATGTTGAAGTAGTCCAACCGCAATTGTAAACCAGGGTCCCATGTCCAAGTGCTCATGTGAACTCCACACAGAAGACATCGACACCCAATAACCAACTGAAAATGATGCTCCCAATACTGACACATATCATGTGGATCCAAATAAGAATGTTCAACAACATTGTGAGGAAGGGTCAACGTTGAATCTGGAAGGAACAATATCATTGTAGAATACGCAGGCTGGACGCTGGTAATCATAACTAGCTCCTGATGTGGGATATTGATGTTCTCTACAGAAGGTGGAGGAGAGTCATCAAATAAAATATGGAAGTGGTTGTCATCCCATAAATGACAACAATCCATATACCAATCATTGCAATCGGCCTCAAAATCATACCAAACATATATTTCTTGATTATATTCATCCCTGAGGTCCACCATAATAAATCTCTCCTGCATGCTATCCAATGAATCTTGAAGACTACGAAAACTATCATTGAGGCCATCTGTGAGACCATCTACAAAGTCATCCAATCTGTCAAACAATTGGGCTTTGAATGTTTCAGTAATCTGTATAATTTCTTTGAGGGGTTGAGAATAAATAGCCATCTAAGAATCGTATGAAAATTTATGAACTCTGCACTTCCATTGTCATCACGAAAAAACCCAAAAAAATACAACAATAAATTACTACAAGAAATAGCGGCATTTTCTAGAAAAACCCTGAAAAACAGTTGAATTTAAAATGCTCATAACTTCACTTCCCGGACTCTGTTTCGGTTGATTTTTTTTTTTAATTGGGTGAAATTATGAGAGGAACTCGGATCTTCAATTGTTTTGGGAAAATTCAGCCTCCGCATGCTACAAAAATAAAAAAAATCACGTTGTCGTCCACGGAAAAAACCCTGAAAAATTGCAAATTTTAAAACTTCAATATCTTGACTTCCCGGACTCCGTTTCGGATGATTTTGTTTTTTCAACTTGGGTGATTTTCTGAGAGGAACTCAGACATACAACATGTTTCTACAAATTTTGTACAAAAATATACCAAAAATTTCTGGAATGTCGCGACCCTCTTTTTTCTTCTCCGAAAAAAAATCTGCAAACATAAAAAATATTAAACGAATCTGATTTTAAATTCTACCTCACCTCTCCTCTCTAGATACCTCATATAATTTTAAATTTTTGTGTGTATGTGTATGTTCCTAAGAAGAAAGAGGGTCGCAACATTCCAGAAATTTTCAATATATTTTTGTGAAAAATTTGCAAAAACAAGTTATAGATCTCAGTTCCTCTCAGAAAAAACCCAAGTTGAAAAAATAAATCGCCCAAAATTGAGTTCGGTAAGTCAAGATATTGAAGTTTTAAAATATGTAATTTTTCAGGGTTTTTTCCGCGGACGGCGGCATGATATTTTTTTTTATTTCCGTAGCAGCTGGAGGATGAATTTGCCCAAAAAACTTACAGATATGAGTTCCTCTCACAATTTCACCCAATTTAAAAAACAAAATCAGCCGAAATGGAGTCCGAGAAGTGAAGTTATGAGCATTTTAAATTCAACAGTTTTTCAGGTTTTTTCTGGAAAACGCCGCGATTTTCTGCAGTAATTTATTGGGTTTCTTCATGATGTTGGTAGGACTATAGAGTTAATAAATTTTCATAGGGTCCTCATATGGATATTTCTTCTCAAACCCTCAAATAAATTCTACAGATTACTGAAGCATTCAAAGCCCAATTGTTTGACACATTGAATGACAGATTGGATGACTTTGTAGAGGGCTTCACAGACGGTCTCAATGATAGTTTCCATGGTATTCAAGATTCATTGGATAGCATGCAGGAGATATTTCTTATGGTGGACCTTAGGGATGAATATAATCAAGAAATATATGTTCAGTATGATTTTGAGTCTCATTGTGATGATTGGTATATGGATAGTTGTCATTTCTGGGATTGCAACCACTTTCATATTTTATTTGATGACTCTACTCCACCTTTTGTAGAGAACATCAATTTCCTAGATCAAGAGCTATTTATGATTACCAACGTCCAGCCTGCATATTCTACAATGGTATTGTTCCTTCCAGATTCAGCGTTGACCCTTTTTCCACTATGTGGATGGATATTTTTATTTGGATCCACATGATAGGTGTTAGTATTGGGAGCATCATTTTCAGTTGGTTATTGGGTGCCAATATCTTCCGTGTGTAGTCCACATCAGCACTTGGACACGAGACCCTGGTTTACAACGACGGTTGGACTACTTCAGCATGGTGGCTTCCATTTCTCAATGGGACCCTGGTTCTCTAGTCTACTTCAGCACTAGGGTCCACACTTATCCATGGGACCCTGGTATATGGTTGTACATCAAGCGTTGAGGACAACGCTTTCATAAGGGAGATGGAATGTAAGGTAGCTAGAGACGTAGTGGGGGGGACCAGAGGGCCCATAGTGATAATAGTGGATGCCATTCAATGTAAGGTGGACTAGGTCCACTATATTATTAAATAAGGCCCACTATGGTAGTTAGATATAATAAATGGGTAATTAGATATAATAAATGTAAGAGAACTTCTTAGAAGGTTCTACTTCTAGAAGATTCNCCACTATGGTAGTTAGATATAATAAATGGGTAATTAGATATAATAAATGTAAGAGGACTTCTTAGAAGGTTCTACTTCTAGAAGATTCCTCCTTTTGATTGTTCTTAGGTGATGGTAGCACTATATAATGGGGTTCAAGCAATGTAATGGGATATGAAGAGAATTATTATATTTGAAGTAGTAGATCAATAGGAGAATGCCTCCTTGAAGAGGCAAGTGAACAGGAGAGGATCCCTTCCATAATAGGATCCATTGTACAGTGTTTCCATACCTCAAGGGTTTGATAGTAATAAAGGAGATTTTTCATATTGTTCTTGTATATCTCTTGCGATGCTTTTGTATTCAGTCTTTGGTTCTTAACTTACTTGGAGCATCGATGCTCTCCATATAACAAATCGTGCTACCTAATTTTCCGCCTAAAAATTTAACAACACAATGCATTGCATAGAACCAATGACACCTTTTCGCATAAAACAAAGGTAAGGTGGCATGTCTTTTGGGATGCTCTGTTAATGATGCGTTAGAGAATAGAACGCATCACTAGAATACATATCGGTGCTCAAATAATCGTGGAGCATCTGTGCATTAGACGTATTGAACTGCTTAGTGATGCTTTGTATCTTCTATAGCACACTAGGCATGGTGTGTATTATCTATTTTTATAGCACCTCTTACTTTTCCACATTTTTTTTGCAAAAAAGAAATAGTTTTAATTTTTGATAAATACAAAATAGCTATATATGTCTGTGTTATATAATTTTAAATTGTTGTGTGTATGTGTGTGTTCCTAATTTTTTGTGTGTGTGAATCAGAGACAACAACAACAACAACAAACATTAGAGCAACAACAACAATAGTCAGAAGAAAAAAAATTGATTGACAAACTACATATGAGAACCTCCAAAATTAAATTTTACGAAGGTTTTTATTTGCGAAGTACAAACTGAAGGACACTCTTCGGTGCCTCTCATAATTTAGTGCACATAATCGATCCTATGCCACTCCCTCAAGGTTCTAGCTTGCATCTCCTCCTCCATGGGTTGCTCAAATTTCTCGAAGATACTGTCTTCGATATTCTTATAGCCAAAATATGAATTGGTGTCAATTGCTTATAAATTTCATACCTAGATATCCTCTTCTTCACCTCAAGGGGGCTTAGTATCCAATAGTCCTTTGAGGCCATAGAGAAATTTTGTAGCCCCAAACTGTCTATATTCGGGGCCCTTGCCGAGGTACCAGACATATCAACTTTGCTCCCTTCCAAATATGTCATCTTGGTACCTATTTTGGCATAATCAGGACTACAAAGATCTATGATCAAAGATTCTCAGTGCCCATTTTTCATTATAAACAAGAAAGGAACCCTAGTGGATGTATTAATTATAATATTATGTTAACCTCAAGAATGACCTTAGGCCCATATTGTATATTTAATAGAATTTAAGAAGAGCATTTGGAAAAAAAACCAGATGATCCATTAAGTTCACTACTATTCCTTTTCACTGAATACTAAGCATTTACTTGGCCATCATCCTATTCCTCCATGAGATTATCACTCACATATTTAATAATAATATCATCTTTCTTCTTATCCACAACATCCACTCGATCTCTTTCTGATCCAAAATGGGCACATGGGAAACAAACACTCGCTCTCTCTATTNCTTGGCCATCATCCTATTCCTCCATGAGATTATCACTCACATATTTAATAATAATATCATCTTTCTTCTTATCCACAACATCCACTCGATCTCTTTCTGATCCAAAATGGGCACATGGGAAACAAACACTCGCTCTCTCTATTGTTGGTTTCCCTTTTCCTTCTCTCCCATTTCTTTCGCCATGTCCTCCTCTTTCTTGAATAGGACCAACTCAATGGAAATGACCTCCCCACTCTTGGCCATCAACCTGGAATCCCTATTGAAAGACTCAATGACCTGTATTTACTGTCATGGATATTCCACTAGAACAATTTTCACAACAAATCTCATAAATAAAATTGAAATATACACTATGAAGGTTAAATTCCTTTGGATTCCATAATATTTAGTGATTAATTTTTTGCTTATGCATGAAATAGATAAAATGTGGAAAATAGAGAAAATTAAAATACAATTACATACCATCCACAAAATAACACGTATATTTGCTCCGGGAAACCCTTACGGGAGAAAAACCAGCTAGAAGGTAAGGCTAATTTGCTCTCTTTTCTTTGGTATGGAAACAATGCAAGTACAAAGGAGAAGGCACTCTCTATGGAGTTACCTGGGACATGTGGCCTATTATTCTACTACGAAATAATAACCCTCTATGTTATTCTCTCTAATTTTTCACTCCCACTTGTTCTACTATGTTATAGAACAAAATAAAATAACATATAATTAAACCCGTAATCCTCCTAGTGGATCAGTATTTAACATAACCCGATAGCCATCTAGTGGTAGGGTTTTGACTTCCTCAACCCTCAATTGTGATAAGGTTTATGACCTTCTATAATCTTCTTTAAATTACATGTGTTGCTAGCCCCATATGCACGAGTAGCAAGAGATGACGTAGCATCCTCTCGTACCATGGTACTCAACATGATAGGTTAACTTGCACAAGGAATAAATTTTGTATACGATCTTTGATTGATGCAATTTTTGTGTCGTTGGAGATGTATCAATGTGTAGAATAGCGTCATGGGGTCCTAACTACTGTTGGGAATGTTTTTACCCCAAAAATTCCCATTTTATACCTAAAAATGGCTTCGAAAGGTTTCAAACCCTAATTTTCCAAACTAGGACCTACCATTAAAATGACCCTACAAGTTGATTCCTCTATTATTTTGCAATATAAAATAATTGAGGTATATGAAAACTAATATAACGATCTAATCTAGGTCAGTCAATCCTCTACCACTCCCTCAACGTTATGGCTCACATCTCCTCCTCCATGGGCCACTCGACTTTCTCCAAGACACCATCCTCGTCGTCCCTATAGCCATAATAACTAGCATCAATTCGATTGTAAAAATCATACATAAATCTCCTATTCTTCACCTCGAGGGGCTTATTCAATATCTCATTGACATCGGGGAGGAATTTTGTAGCCCCACTTATACAATTGGTTGCCAGAAGATTGTAACATGCCATCTTATAACAACTAATTGTACAAGTGGGGCTGGGAAATTCCTCCCCAATGTTAAAGAGATATTCAATAATCCCCCCAACACAAAGAAGAGGAAGTATATGTATGATATTTACAAGTGAATTGATGATATTTATTATGGATATAGGGATCGCGAGGACAACAACTTGAAGAAATTCAAGTGGCCCGTGAAGTAGGATATGCGAGCCAATGAACAAAGGGAGTGGTAGAGGATCAAGTTTGTTAAGAGGGAGACCAAGTTGAAAGTTAAGAGTGGGGAGGTTTCTTCTATTAATATGGTCCTATTTGAGGAAGAGGAGGATGTATTAGAAGAAATGGGAGAGAATGACAAGGGAAACAAATAACAGAGAGAGTGAGAGTTTGTTTTCCATGTAACCATTTTGAAAGAGAAAGAGATTGAGTGTGTGCTTGTGGAGAAGAAGAAATAAAATCTTCTTAGTAAATAAATGAGTGAGAATCTCATGGAAGAGAAATTTGAGGCCAAGGAAATGCTTGATATTCAACAATAAGGCATGCTTGTGAAGCTTATGGATCATCAATTTTTTTTCAAATGTGCTTCTTAACTTCTATTAAAAATACAATAAGGGCCTTAGGTCATTCTTGTGTTTGACATAGTATTATAATTAAGATATCCAATAGGTTTCCTTTATTTTTTATCAGGAAAAAGGGGCATTGGGAAGCTCTGATCGTAGAGCTTGGCAGTCCTAATTATGCCAAAATAGGGGCCAAGATGACAGATTTGGAAGGGAATGAAGTTGATGTGTTTGGTTCCATCGATAAGTTCCCTAGTTACATATACTTCGGTGTTACCAACTTCCTCACGGACGTCAATATTCATTCCATAACCCCCCTAAGGTGAAGAAGAGGAGGTCTAGGTATAATATTTACAAACAAATCAATGTCAGTTATTATGGATTATACAGGAATGACGAGGATTTTATCTTGGAGAAAGTCTAGCAATCTATGGAGTAGGAGATGCAATCCATAGCACTAAGATATGGTATAATATTGAGTTTGTGTGTCAAATTATGAGATACATCGAAGAGTGATTTCCTCCACAACTTTATTTTCCTAGGTTGGCATATGTACTTTGTCAATTAAATTGTTTGTCGGTGCATTTTTATGTAACAACCGCATCAATGCAGTTTCAATTGCACTAGTGCACTATAAAAAATATAGTACACATGTATATTATGTTTTTTGATATCATGTTGATGTTGTTGTTGTTTTATTTATAAAATTTATTATGAGCATGCTAATGTTTTCTCTGTTTTTAAGTTAAATTTGAGATATATCACTCATTATAATGTTTAACTTTATTTTTATGAAATCATTTCATTTGGATTGTAATTGCAAAAACATATAACATCAATGCCATATAATGTTTAATTTTTCTTCAACGTGAATTGTTTGTTGTCGAGAAAGAAACAATATGTTGATTAAACATGTTTAGTAAGAAAAATACATAAATATGATGAGTGAAATGATTGTGATTTGAATAATTATGTATTTTTCATATATTGTAATAAGAACATTATGATATGATTATTCACTAATAATAATGATGACATAATAATAATGTTATTTTATTAATTTTTATTATTCAAAGATTACAAGACAAAACTATAATATAATCATTTACTAAAATTACAATTATTGTATTTAATTTTTCGAAAGATTTTATTAGTTTATATTATTCACCTATTATAATATATTAAAATTATTTAATTAAGCTTAAATTATTAAATATAAGAGAATGTAATAATAAATTTTGATGTATACCCCGGATGGGGTGACAACTGGACAGAGTCAGAGGATAGATGGCATGGGGCAGCAAAGAGAGTTAATAACCCCGTCCACCATCCCTCCACCCATTATGGCAGAATGACCCGCACTCAGCGGGGAGTAAAGGCAGTGCGTCAGGACAACATTGCAAGTTTAATGCCCCCCCACGTAAGCCATACTAGGTGTACTGTGCTAGGCACCAGGCCTAGGGAAGTCATCACCTCGGCTTTCATGGCTAGCCTATCTGTCAATTCGAGTTTCACTAAGAAGGAAAACACCTTGGCGAATTCATTCATTTCCCCTATACAATTGCTCTTGTTCCTTGGCTATTTCGGGTGAATTCTCTCATTTTCCCTCTGTAATCGCACTTGCTCCTTGGCTCTCTCAGTATCTCTTGGGCTTTCCCCACCAGTCCCTTCGCTCCTACCCCTCGGCTCTCTCACGCAGATTCTCTCATTTTCCCTCTGCAATTTCCCCTGCTCCTCGGCTCTTTCGGGATCTCCCCACTAGTCCCTCCTCCCTTTGCCTTCACTCCACCACAAACCAGCCTCCATAATCCATCCACCATGCCAAGAGAAAGGGGGAAGTCCAGGAGAGGATCGTTGTATTACAACGCCCTCTCTAGACGCATTAGACTCACTCCCTTCCAGTTAGGTCTCATCACATTTCGCACCTCAGGCCCAAGGCATAATAGTCAGGGGCCACTTGAACTTCCATCGTCACCCTCTAAAATTCCTCCTTTGATCCATGGAAGCCGCCCAGTTGAAGATGAGGCGCCACCTTCGAAAGAGAGCACTCCTCTACTCAATTATCCTCTTGCCCCCTCAAAAAAATCTACCCACAGGATCAGGTGTTTTTCACTAGCAGTTGCATGGTGGAGGAAGAAATTCCCCCAAGCTGGCAGGTGGAGGAGCATACAACGAATGTCGGCGAGGACAAGGAGGCAGATCCACCTCTGCTCTCCCCAAATCAACTCTTGGACTAGCACCTCCACATCATTTTCAAAATTCGGCAAAAGCAAGACGACTAGTTTCACATTCAATGTATCCTCAGCCAGAGAATGTATATTATGTTTGATGCATTGTCAAACGCTCTAGCATGGACTCGATGCCCAAGATGCATCTAGAAGTTTATCCTGGCTTACAACATCCATGGAAGCTTGAGCTCACCCAAATAATAATACCTCTAGGATTTTTTTTTTCTCTCTTTTTGGTTTTTCACGTCTTCACAGATGGGCAGAATCTATGCCTCTCGTTGCAAGCTAGATGGTCATGGTGAACAATTTCTGATCATTTTTTTCATACTGTTTTGTTTACGTGGTGACATGTCAAACTCTGAGTTTTTAATGGAAGCCATGTGTTGTGGTTTTCCTTTTGTGGTATAACAAGTGGCTCACATATGGCATTGTACATACATTAGCAAAAATTAATATAAAGATCTTACTTTATTTACAAAAAAAAAAAATTGATGTATACATTTTATATGAAATGGTTTTACAATTAACTCTATTACCAACTTTATGAATCTTATATATAAAAGTACATAAAAATATGTAAATGGTTTTATAGTTTTAACTCCATTACCAACTTTATGAATCGTATATATAAAAGTATGTAAAAATAAGTAAGTATTAGTTGAATATTTTATTTAAAAGTATGCTAAATATTGTATTTTATTGATTTTATATTAACTTGTATGCAAATATTAGATTTGGTTAATGAATAAAAAAAATAATTTGAATAATTACTTTTTATAAAATGTTATTTTTATATTATTCTTTTAATTAGGCTATTTAATAATTATTAACAATTAAATTTTTAATTGTTATATTTACAAAAATAAAATTATTTAAAAATTATAATTAATAAGATAGCATGTAGAAACCACATATATAAAACAAAATACCTTTGAAATACAATAAACAATACACTCTCTAAACGCACAAATGGATTTTATCACAAGCACCAATCATGGATCAACACTATCAAAACCCTAAAAGTTTTCTTGATCCCAAATCATGTGTGGAATAAAACTATTTTCCCCTCAAATCATGAAGCGATGAACCAATGTTGAAGAAATTTTGCTAAAATGTGGGACTTCCATTCTAAATAATTTGGTGCACAATTTAGAAGCCAATTATGATGTGGAAAACTACAAATTTTACAAAACACACTCATGGTGAGTGGGTTCTAATTATGTTTTATTTAGAACTCACCTTCATTCTCTTAGATAAATCTACAAAGTGGAGCTAGTGTGATGCACAATGAACTCTATCTCATCAAAACTAAGTATTTCATTGATAATGATAAGCATCTCTCACATTGTTTACTAGAACTACCAAATAACTACCTCGGAACACTACCATGCAACATGAACAAATATTTTGATGATATGTTTGTACATCATAAATATATTGCATTAGGTGTATAGTGTTATATTTCTACATTGATCTACAACAATTGTTGAAGTGTGTCATCATTATAACTATGTCAATGAGCATTGTTGTTTGTTCCATGAAAATATCAAACTATATGCCTATACTCAAACTATGGAAAAATAGTGTAGGTAGATGATATGTCTCTACATCATAAATCTATTGCATTTGGTGTATAGTGTTATAGTTTTACCTTGATCTACAACAATTGTTGAAGTGTGTCATCAATATAACTATGTCAATAAGCATTGTTGTTTGTTCCATGAAAATATCAAACTCTATTCCTATACTCAAACTATGAAAAAATGGTGTAGGTAGTAGGAGGACTTGGGATAGGAAGCCACTTTTTATTATCATATCATCTTCTAACTACTTCTGCTAAGATTTTGTATTCCTTGTCCAATCATCCACTGCACTCATCACCAAGAAAAAACTGTAGAACTATGTGATAATGTAGAACAGGTATTCTTATTAGGTGAACTATGTCTCTAAACATCCATTATAAACTTATGTAAAGGTTCAACACATATCTAGGTTGAGAAATGAAGATACAATCCATTTGCAATACTTGGATGCTAGAAAATAAATGTAATAAACCAAGGTCACTCATCTCAAATGTACATGTCAATTATTTCTTCAAACCCAAAATCAAATTATCATTGCATCCACTTATAGCAAAGTCATCCACATACAATGGAACAATTAAATTGTTCACCTTCAACATGTCATACATGGGTACTTGCATTTGATTCATAGAATTCAAAGTTGATATTGAGATGAAAACTATCCATGTTTTCATACCATGCCCCTTTGGCTCATTTTTAGGTTTCTTTAGTTGAGACAAAACTTCCATCCTTTTCAAATTCAAAGGGTTGCTTCATATAAATATATTCAATAAGATCAGTATGTATAAAAACGCTTTTGACATCCATTTTATGTAAATTCTTTCCAAAATAACTAGCAGGAATAAGTCAAATGTAATTCATATTTACAATAGGAGTAATAGTTTTAATGTAATTAATAAGTTGTTGTTGAGAAAAACATTTTTATACCAAAATTTAAAGTCATTAATGAGTTTTTTTAAATGTATTATCTTTTTTATTACTCATAAATTCAAAGCTTGTTGATATAATTCAACCATATATACTAATATTATATTAAATGGATTAATTAAAAACATATATATAAATTGAACTTATTATTGGTTAAAATATAATTCACAAATATTTAAATATATTTTGACTAAGTTTTTTTTTTTTGTTTGTTAATTTGTGCGGGACTTGTTGGCTACACAATTAACATGTGGCTTGAGAAACCGCGACTCAGGGGCATCTAAGCCGTCAAAATCACCCGGGGATCGCACCCGGCCTGAGCCACACCAACCCTTAACATGNTTGGATTTTTTGTCCCCGCAAGTTTCGAACCGATGACTTTAACATCACAGAGTGGCTTAACAACACACTCCGTCACCGACTGTCCTACACCTCAGGGACTATTTTGACTAAGTTATTGTTGTTAACAAATTTTAGTTATTATTGTTAAGAAAATAATTTTTTTTGCCGACTTTTTTTAAATTATAATCTTGTACCTATACTTTCTACAACACGTGTACACTTTTACTTAAATCCAAATCTTTAATCTAATAAATTAGAATAATATGGTACATCCTTAAAGTTGAATAATAATTTATTCAACTTATAAAAATAATCCTAAAAAAACCTTTAACAATAAGTAATCCAAATTTCCAATATTTTATTTTCTTCAATCTCATGAGAGGAAACCATACAAGAAGATACTTTATTGTGATAGTTTAAAATAAATATATTATCTATTCCTTATTTGTGATGGGAAAATATATTTAGTACAGGTGAGTGCATGGTTGTCCCTTTATCAAATGTACAGGTGAGTGTACATTTAATAAACATTGCCATTATATTTTGACTTGTTATTAGTCCTTGTCGTAGGCATAGAGGGATTATAGCGATCGATAATTCGTTGACTTCGTATTAGTTTGTCCTTTGACCACAAATATTTTCATAATATCTATTGTTGAAACTAGGGAACAAAAAACATTGATTTTTATATAATAAAAAGTACCATATATGTCATGATCTGATTGGATAACAGATTGGAGGTTTTATTGTTGGCTTCGCTATTCCCATTGTTATATATGTTGGCATATCCAAATTATTTGATTGTATACTGTCTTTTTGAATCATATATTTTCTTATGCATTGCTCGAAGGTGGATTAATGCTAGCATTAGTTCGAATGTTTGTCTTAGCATTTTCTGGTAGCATTGTCTTAGATCATATATAATGCATTTTTTATTTGTACTAATCATATTGAAATGTTTAGATATCCAAGATTTATAGTGATCGATAATTCCAAAGTTTATAACCTTGTATTGTGATTTATTTTTTTATTTGTGCTACTATTATTAGTACCTTCCGCGTGTATTTGTATTGAAATGTATTGACACTTATTTTGAGGTGCTTGAATAGGCCTGACAACTTAATTGTTTACATGACGCGAGGTCCTCCAACAGGCCTGGAAAATTAAATGTTTGCATACCACGAGGCCCTTAAACAACCTGACAACCTTAAATGTTTATCTAAATAGGCTTCTCGGAGTACATTTTTCCTCGAAATTTTCCATACAATGTTGCAGTGATTTTGGACAATATTGTTGTCCATTGCCAGTTGAATAGGCATTGTATGTGTTAATATTATGGTAGCTTCACGAGGTATGAACCTCTATTGTGACCTATGATAAGATTAGAATATTCCGGAAGGAAGCAAAGAAGTGAAGGAAAACCTAGACAAGTTGTCGGCTGCAGAAATATATTTAATATGAATTTATTAGTACCCAGGAGGAGAAGTCAGCCCCAGTAAGCCTTCCCATACTACTATAAATACAGGGCACTAGTTCTTATTATTCACATCTAATCAATTGCAGAGAGAACTGGATCTGCGCAGGTGCAGTAGCAACTTGTGTGCAAGTCTTTGGGAAGGTGTGCGCTAGCCTCTGGGTGGGATTATCTGATTATCTTGGTTTCTATTCTTGCTTGGTGCATTAGCCTCTCTTGGCTATTGGATTTCTACTAGGATTCTCTTCTCTGTCAAGGTCAAGGTGCTCAGAGGGTGGCTTAGGCCTATGGTTGGGTGACGAGGGTATCGTCAATGGTAAAACAAGCACAATCTTCTATATTCTAACAGGTTATGGGCCCACACCTCCTTCATTCAGTCTAAAATGCTGGAAGGAAGCATAGCCACTAGATATTGAGCTCGTTGAGGAACTATCGCTAGGGTTACTAGCAGGAGCAACTTCCAAAACACTGCAGCTAGGATTACTAGTAGAAGCAGTTGTAGAAACCCTAATTCTCAGATCTGACACCTTGTGATGGAGCATCTCTCTCAAGGAGAAGATATTCAGATGCGCCCTAGTTCAACGCACCTTTGGGCTCTCTCAAAAGATAGAAATGATGAAGTTGAAGTTTTGGATCAAGGCATGACCAGTTACCAGTCAACCGAAGACATGAGCAAAACGATCAGTCTCTGACACTACTCAGCACTCACTGGAATGATTGAAGATGACATGTGGATAATCGATAGTGGTGCTTCTAGGCACATGACGGGAGATCAAGCCAGACTCTAAAATATAAATGATAAGAAGACATATTACAAAGTGAAGCTTGGAGACAAAAGCACTTACCTCGTCGAAGGATTTGGACAAGCCTCCGTCAAGTTGAAATCAGGTAACCATGTTCACTTAAGCAATGTTTTATATGTACCTGGTTTAGAAAAGAATCTTGTGTCGATATCATGTCTAGAAGAC
>SNQJ01S0072234.1:3668-38060 GCA_010110895.2 Picea sitchensis
TTAGTTTTTCCCTCAAAACCATTTTCCGGTTCTCATTTGTACTCTGGTACAATTTAGTCAAAGACTCCCACATCTCATAGGCATGTGTCTTCCCCGTCAAGTGAGGAATTAAATGATCCTTGATGGCATCAAGAATAAGCCTCTTAGCCTTGATACTCTTCTTAGCGTAAGTTGCAAGAAGAGTAGCTTCAATAGGTACCACAACAGGATGAGTAGTGGTATTTTCCACAATGTCCCACAACTTGTTTTCTTGCAAAAGCAAGATCATCCTCTCCTTCCAAGCACCAAAATTTGCTGCACCATCAAGTCTGTCCTCAACTCTCAAACCTGTAGCCATTGACCCTTTTCTGCTGAAAATAATAAATTCAAAAATCTGCCCTGTGAAGTGACTGCTGCCCCAACTTTCTGGCTGCTGAAATTTCTGCTTCCTTTCAACTCAGCTCTGATACCATGTAAAATTTTCGGACCCCAACCCAATTTCAGTCTCGCTGATTTTTCAGCCAATGTTTAATGCCCAAACCCAGTTTTATATCAGCAAATAAAACTTAGCAGAAAATTAACTTCAGAACTGAAACATGAGGATTCTGAACATCGTTTATAATGCAGAAATAAAATATTAGTAGCATATAAAACTCGGAAAATTAATGACACAAAAATTGTCGGTCTAACATCGACCCTGGAAAAACCCACAAGGGGAAAACCAGTGAGAGAGGGCTTTTTATTATTTTTGAGCTTCTGAGAAATTTCTTTTACAGCAGTCTAATCTTTAGCAAAAATTACAAACTTATCTCAGAAAAAATTGTGCTTATCTCCTTTAGAAAATTTCCAGAATGCAGCTCCTCGAAATCTGAACTAGAAATCCGTACTATGTACGGCTGTCCCAACATTAAATGCTGTACGAACTGTTCCTTGAAAACTGTGCCAGAAATCCGTATGACTGTATGGCTGCTACAACATTAAATGCTGTACATAACTCCTCGAAATCTGCGCCTCATTTTTCTGGGTTTGCTGTACCTTTTTCTGTGCAATAAATGCACCTCGAAATTTGTGCCACTCCTTGGAATGTGTGTTGTACCTTGCTGTACAGACTGCTTCTCTTTTGCTGCTGTATGGACTGTCAAATCCGTACCGTACGGCCTCCACAGGACTGCTGTTTCTCCCTCCTCGAAAACTGTGCACAAAATCAGCTGTATGGACTTCAAGAAATCCGCACTGTACGGCCCTCTTGCTCAGCAGTACCTTCCTCGATTTCTGTGCTTCTTGGCTGCCTTGGGAATCGTGCCCTTACTCCAACAACTTCTCCTTCTTCCTCAAGCTCGACCTCTCTCCTTCTCTTGCTCTTCCAAAAATGAGAATGAACAACAACCCTAGCTAGGGTGCGCCCTCCTACCCTAATCGACCTCACGAGGTAGGTGAGGGGTCTCTTAATCCAACGGTTGAGATTGGATTAGTTGAGTGGCTGAGATTTGGTGTCTCTTCACTCACTCTCACTAAAGTCATAAAGTCACTTTTTAATTTGCATCTCACAAATTAAATGACTAGGGCCCACATTAGGCACTTTCTCACCCCTTAGGCGCCTAGGGATGAGAAACACTTGGCTAGGTATTTTATTTAATTAAAAATTTAACACTGTTCTCTTGCCTTTGAATGCGTGCTAAACTCAACAAGCTTCCTCTCTTCTCTAGCTCGACTTCTCTCTCTCTCTCTCTTTTCTCCAAATGCTCATGAAGAAAATTGCCAAAATGAGGGCGCCTTCTTTACCTAATTCGACTCAATGAGGGAAGTTGAAGAGTCATTTGATCTAACGGTGGAGATTAGATCAAATCAACGTGGTGATTAAAAGACTCTTTAGTCACCCACTTCATTAACTTATCATAAAGTCACTTTTAATTTCACATCACATGAAATTAATTCACTAGGGACCACATTGCGCACTTTCTCATCCCTAGGCACCTAGGCAATGAGAGACACTTGTCCTTGGTACTTTTTAATTAATTTAACGTTTTGTTGATACTAAAGACAAGGAAAAGAGTTATAATTAGTTAAAGCCAGTAATATTTAGAGTTGGCTAGAATGTAAAGTTCTGCTGAAGAAGTTATGTTAAGTCTAAGATACAGAATCTAATTATAACCATTGCTTCAGTAACATTTGTATATAGAAAAGACACCATATTGACTTTAAGGCATGCGAGATTAATTGGCATCAAATTTATGGCTTGGTTTTATGTGGACAATGCATATTGAAAGGGTATAATTGATCACCATTTCAAAGTTGATCACTGTAATAGAAAAGCATTAATATTATTCAATGCAAATAATTATGATTAATTAACTAGGGTATTAATGAAGAGGCATAACTAGAGCATGCCCCTAAGAAATCTAACCTTTGAAATTTATAGACAGGCCACAAACTGCTATTAAATCACCATAATATATATAAATTATAGGATTATTCAATAACTACAAAATCCTTTTGTCATATTAATTTCTAAATAAGCACTTTAATGGCTTATTTTTATTCTTGACATAAGGAGGCTTGTTGTCATTATAATTGCTATAGTGGTTTTACACTTGTAAAATATCTTGAAAGAAAACCCTATCTTCAAGGAAATATTTTTAGGGATCAAACAAGGTTGCTCTTGAGGTCCCTAAATAGATTGGCACTTCTTTCTCTTGTTAAAAAGAGATTTTACATTTTAAAATCCCTTTTTCAATTTTTTGTGACCAAGAGAAATATCTGATTAACTTCATGAGCTTTTTTAAGTATCAACCTTAAGGGGCTTCCAAGAAGAGTTGTAGTCCATGTGGATGGTTGTTGGGACCTTGGGGTGCAAATTTGGTATCTAGTAGCTAGGATAAGATAAGATAATTTTATTAATGTCCAACAGATGACCACAAGAGTAGGTCATTGGGAATTTCTTAGTCCAAATGCTATTACTTTGATGGTCTTGTGTCTCAATTTGCTTTAAATTTTCTAAAAACACTTTGCTAGATCTCAAAGGATGGGATTGAAGGTAGAAGGAATCCTTATAGATTAAAAACATTTGACTCGGTTGGATCCAAGCATATCACTTGTTTTAAGCACTGGTAAAAATAAATTGCCAAATCTAGGGGGATTGTGAAGCCAAAAGGTTTGGTTTGCTATCACTTCACATTGGATCCAAGTATATGTCAACTTGTATAGCCAAAGAGTGTGGGGTTGCCTACTCTATTTGTAATTGAGGGTTTTTATCTGTTGAATCTTGGAGCTTGAGGTTGCCTTAAATGTTGCAATGCACTTTGTTAATCCCAAAATGAATTTCTTCAAAGTTCATTTTGATTGGTTTGTGGATATATTAGGGGATATCGACATCAACGGTTGGTATTTTCATTATGGGTTGAACTTATCATTAAAAGTTCATTATTTGTTATCGATGGATCATGAGTGCTATCATTGGACTTAGGACATGGTCACAGGCTTTTCGTTGCTCAGAGTTGAGGATTGGATAATTTTCTTGCAATTGACCTTCATAGCATGTATTTTCAGATACTAGATCACGATGCACACTCACATGAATGAACAACTTGGACAAGTTTCAACATTGCAGCATGTTCTCTATGCTTGTATATTTCTTGCAATATATAGTGTAGGCATGGGCAGGAGAAGATTCTAACGTGTAGTATCAGATTTTTAAGATTCACTTTCTTGAAAATTTTCTGTTTTTTTAGAAAAATCACCTTTCTCGAAATTTGATTACATATTTGAGTTCCCTTTGTGGAGATGTGCATAGGATTTGAATTTGGTGACAATTGAAGAAGGTAAAAAATTTGGTCATATTTGGTCAAATCGAGGACAAATTGTGGTCCAAGTTTAGTGATGATCTGACATTGTAAAATATTGGTTAAATTAGGGTTTTGGAATTTTTAGTAGTTGGTCATATTTTTAGGTACCCTTTTTGTTTAACAACATCATAGTAAAATTTCAGGTCATGAGGGTAAAATTTCAAGTCAATACGAGAAAGTCAAATTTTCGGTGAAAATTTGGGTTTCGGCAAGTGCTAAAATAGGAAGTACCTTGGGATCACCCTTCTAGTAGTGTAGCTAGGTTTTGGTGTCCAGAGGATTCCAACCGCTTTGATATTTTTTAGTATAGTCCATCTCTGGTAGTGGTGATGAGCACCCAAGTTTATTTCTAGCATGTGCTTTTTTCACGATGATGATTTGACTTCAAGATTTGCACCTTTCTTGATGTCAGTTCTAGGATATTTTGACTGGATGGCCAATGTGCCCTACTGGAGAGATTGCTTGGAGAGCAAGTTACTTGCTTCATAAGTCACTGACATGTTCCCTTTATTTCACTTGACTTTCAGTTCATGCACATGTAATTTTTGGAGTAACTTGGCTCTGAATCAAAATCTATTTAGGGAAAGGAGGCCTAACTTCATTCCAAGTCTTAGCATCAGTGCATTCTGAACAATGGTGATGAAGAATAGGTCAATACAAAATCCAATCTAGAAATGCTGCAATCCTGAAAATTGTTTAAGTCTGTTGTATTCTAGATGGATGTGAACTTTTGTTCTCGTCATATGAGGTTTGATGAGGTCGGAACCCCTCTCAAACATCCTGGAGCTATTAATGATAATATAAAAAATTCAAGTAAAAGTTTTCATTTTCCTTTGTATTTCCCTTTTTACTCTTTTACTTAAGAATTTTATATTATCACTATAGTTTCTATTCCGAGTTGGCTTGCATGTCAAGAAAACATCTATTTAGGGCTTGGAGAAGTGCACCCTACTTGGAGAATGTTCAATTTGACCATTCCAATCTTGCACGAGATCTACTCTCGAGGAGGGTGCTCCACTTATCCTATTCTAGGCAGGCTTTGTGCTATTTTACTGGCTTGTTCCAGATCTAGAGGGAGGGCGTACTACTTGACCTATTTGTGGCAGATGTATGAGGTATTTTTAGGGCTAGAGGAGCAGTGCTCCACTTAGGCCATTCTTGGCAGTTTGGCATGCTTTTTCATTTGCTTCTTCATCATACCAGGAGGGCGTCCTATTCTATTCTCAACCATGGTTCATATTTGACCTCCTTCTAATCTTGATCTCCTTCTTTCCTTAGTTTTTCTCTTGTCCATAAGGGAGTGTGGGCAAAGGAGAAACTATCTTAATTCCTTTCCTCTTCTTGTTATCACTGTATTCCCTTGAGATCTAGTTATTGAGAGCAGGCATTTTTGTTTCACGTACTAGTTGAATTTCTCACATCTAATGTGGTAGGTATACACTGTTTGGTGTGAAGAAGTTGTAAGAATTCTTTGCTTCTTCAAGATTCTTGAGCATGTTGAGTTCCCAGTTGCTTGGAATTTTGCCCTTTTTGCAACTCTGAGTAATAAAGACCTAATCTACATTATTTTTGTGACCATATCATACATACACGTGTGTAATAATCTCTATCCTTTTGCATAGCTCTTACTTGCTCTTATTTTTATTTCTTTAAGCATTGAACTTGTAGGATTCAAGCAATTTTTGCTTGCCCTGGTAGTTTTCTTTTCAGATATTCATTAAATTCATTTCAGGGACAAGGCACTGGTCATGTTAAATTTTAGCTGACATTAAGCATAATTAAAAGGCAAAATAATTGAAAATTCTTGCAAACTAGTAAGCTAAATAGTCAAATTGGTAAGGAGGATACTTGGCATCATCTGTAAAAGGCCGGTTATAAGGATTTTCCTTGCCTTTTGTGATAAGTTAGCTTGCAGTTTAGCAATTTTTATTGCAGAAATAGGAAGAAACTACAGCGAAATTTTGATTTGTACTTGGCTTATCACACATAGATTTGATTTCTAAAGTGTCATCCTAAGGTTTTAGGCAAGTTTCCCTTGCCGATCTGTGATTTTTATTGAGGTAAACTACAGTGAAATTTTGGATTTTTTACTTGCATCATCGTACATAATTGAAATTTCATTATTTTATACGTTTTCAATGAGTCTTAGGGGACTTTTTCTTGCTGTTCTGAAATTTTTATTGCAGAAACAAAATGAGGTTATCACCACTTTATGAGTTTTTTCATTGTCTTTACCATCTACTACCATAAATTAAAATCTACTATCATAAATTAGGCTGTTAAGCTTGCTGTTCTAAGATTGTACTTGCAGATTTCTGTTTTTTTTAGTGCAGAACAACAATCATTTATTGCAGATTTAAGGTCATATTACCTATTTAGAGTTTACTTTTGATACCATAAATTACCTAGGGATTTGTGGTTGGCAAAGTCCAATCCAAATCGAGAGAAATTGAGCAAGGTGACATTGGCTCTTTTTTAGAGTTATCCAGAGTCCAGACACTTTTGGGTTCTTAAGACACTTTTGGGTTCTTATAGTAAAGGTATTTTTGGGTGATAACACACTCTACGACACAATCAATGTCCTGTCTTCTTTGTTAGAATGTAATGATTATTTTGTATTGCCAAGTGGCAGAAGCTACCAATCGTGATGATCTGTGAGCAATCACGATGAACCAACAATTTTGATGAGTTAGTAGGATAATGCCATCATGATGTTAGGATCACACATCAGTGGTGTCCATGGTGATGTCATCAGTACTAAAACCCTTTTAGTCCCAACATATTATCCCCCCCATCTTCAAATAAGGGGATACATCAGACCCTAATAATTACAAAACAATTTCGATTGGACACACTTTTGCCAAACTCTATGTGATGATGCTTCTTATGTGGCGGGTTTTCGATGGGAGTATCAAACCATTGACCACATTTTCATTCTTTGGGTCATCATTGTGGAGACACGTATCACTCTTTGAAAGTCCTTTGTTGCTTTGTAGACTTCCTGAAGATGTTTCACTTTGTTCCAAGAAAGGCTACATGACATTGGCATTTCAAAGCCCCTTTGAGATTTTACAAGTTAGTCCTTGGTCGTCTTCGCACTGCCAATGGCCTTTTGGGTTTCATCGAGAGCAGTTTATGGGCCAAACATGGCTGCCTTCTCGTGCTCACATCTCTTTGGGATTTATATTGATGAGTTGGAGTCCTTTCTCAAGAAGCACATACACAAGATGATGATCATTGTCTCCTTCATCTTGTTTTGGTCTCTTTGCTTTATTTGTTGACAATGTGATCCTCTTAGCTTTAGCCCTAACTTTAGAAAATTGATGCAGTTTCTGTGGTCTTCAATAATTCATGACCAACCTTAGTAAAAACTAATGTTATGATCTTCAACATGTTGAAGAATGCTCTCTTTGACTACCACTTCCACTTTCGAGGGAGGGAGATTGAGATTACCATGGCCTACACATACTTGGGGGTTCAATTTTCAAGGTCATGGTTCAATGTGGGGTGCTTTTCAACCTCGACTTTGTAGGGGGTATGGTTCTCTTGCCTTGCGTGAGAGACTTGATTGGGAAAGGACTAATAGAGTCTCGATTCTCCCACTATAGTGTATGATCTGTTGTAAACAGACAGTTCCTTATGATATCATTTAGGATGAGTTTGGTGTACATCATTTGTGCCTCGAGACTATAATGATTGGCCTCTTTGTTCCGTAGGTTATGACCTCTAAGCCTTTCATGTCCACTTCCAAGATATTTCGTCCAAGATGCACATCTTGGACATTGTCAGGCCAGGATGGCAGAAAAGATAACTCCACAATGATGTGTTTTGCATTACTCTGATAGGTGCATATATACATAATTAAATGACTCTTGGTCTTCCCGAACGGGTGACCGTTCCTATCTCCTAAGATGCTTCATATTTACATTACTGTTACAAGTAACACAACTACAAGGGATTACATGTCCAACATTTCCCCCCTTAATCTGAAAGGGTGTGTGTTAGTCCAAACATCTATTAGGTAGCTAGAGAAGTAGTGGAGACCATTGAATGTGAGGTGGACTAGGTCCACTATATTATTAAATAAGGCCCACTATTGTAGTTAGATATAATAAATGTAAGAGGACTTCTTAGAAGGTTCTGCTTCTAGAAGATTCATTCTCTAGAATGTTCTTAGGTGAGGGTAGCACTATATAAAGGGGTTACAACAATGTAATGGGATATGAAGAGAAGTATTGTATTTGGAGCTGAAGTTCATTAGGAGGTTGCCCCCTTGAAGAGGCAAGTGAACATGAGAGGATCCCTTCCATAATAGGATCCATTGTATGGTGTTGCCCTACCTCAAGGGTTTTCTTATAATAGAGTGTGGTTTTCATATATTCTTCTTGGATCTATTTTGGTGTATTTTGTATTCAGATCTTTGGTATTTAACAATTGGTATCAGAGCACTTTCCTTGGCAGGAATTGTGGACAATTTTTTTTTTCTATTTTTGCAGATTTTTTCGGAGAAGAAAAAGAGGGTCGCGACATTCCGGACAATTTCTGTATATTTATGTGAAATTTTTTCAAAAACATGTTGTAGATATGAGTTCCTCTCAAAAAAACACCCATTTAAATTTTTTTTGTCCAAAACGGAGTCTAGGAAGTAAAGTTATAGAAATTTTAAAGTTTGCTATTTTTACGGTTTTTTTCCGCGGACGGCTGTGTGCTTTTTCTAATTTTTGTAGCATCTGGGGCTGAATTTTCCAAAACAAATTGCAGATCTGAGTGCCTCTCACAATTTCACCCAATTTCACAAAAACAATCGTCCAAATCGGAGCTCTGGAAGTGAAGATATCGCTGATTTTTCGTGACGGCGGTGGGACTGCAAAGTTTATAACTTTTTATAGGGTGCTCAGATTGCTACCAGATCAGTGCCATTGGATAATTCATTTTACGAGCTTTCTTTTGGTATATTATATGTGGTGTTTCCGATGGATATTCGCTCTCAAATCATGGCAACCATCAAGACAACAATTCAAGAGTTCAAAATTGAAATGCAACATATTCGCGAGAAACGTATTCAAGAGCTCAAAGTTGAAATGCAACATATTCAAGAGGAATGTATTCAAGAGTCCAAAATTTCAAAGCATATTATGGACGAATATAATCAAGAAAGATATGTTTGGTATGATTTCGAAACCCATTGTGATGATTGGTATATGAACAATTGTCATTTTTGGGATGATAACTATTTTCATCTTTTATTTGATGACTCTACTCCACCTTCTGTAGAGAACATCGATGTGACAAATCGAGAGCCAATGATTATTACCAATGTCCATCCTGCATATTCTACAGTGGTATTATTCCTTCCAGATTTTGCTATGACCTTTTCCCACTATGTGGATGGATCTTCTTATTTGGGTCCACATCACATGTGTCAGTCTTTGGAGCATCATTTTCAGTTGGTTATTGCATTCCAAAATCTTCTGCGTGGAGTTCACATTAGCACTTGAACATGTGACTCTGGTTTACAATGGCGATTGGACTACTTCAACATGGTGGCTTTCATTTCTACATGGGACCATGGTTCTCTAGTCTACTTCAACACGATGGTCAACACTTATCCATGGGACCCTGGTATATGGTTGTACACCCTCATAATGTTGAGGACAACGCTTTCATAAGGGGGGTGGAATGTTAGGTAGCTAGAGAGGTAGTGGAGGCCATTGAATGTAAGGTGGACTAGGTCCACTATATTATTAAATAAGGCTCACTATGGTAGTTAGATATAATAAATGGGTAGTTAGATATAATAAATGTAAGAGAACTTCTTAGAAGGTTCTGCTTCTAGAAAATTCCTCCTCTAGAATGTTCTTAGGTGATGGTAGCACTATATAAAGGGGTTAAAACAATGTAGTGGGATATGAATATAAGTATTGTATTTGGAGCTGAAGTTCATTAGGAGGTTGCCCCTTCGAAGAGGCAAGTGAACAGGAGAGGATCCCTTCCATAATAGGATCCATTGTATGGTGTTGCCCTACCTCAAGGGTTTTCTTATAATAGAGTGTGGTTTTCATATATTCTTCTTGGATCTATTCTGGTGTATTTTGTATTCAGATCTTTGGTACTTAACAACATCATTCTGAACTTCTCAAATTTTTCTCTTCCAAGCGCTTTGGTGAAGATGTCCGCAATTTTCTCATTTGTGGAACAATGTCTTAAGTGAATAGTCTTGGCCTCTACATGATATCGAATCAAGTGATACTTTGTGTTGATGTGCTTGGTTCGATCATGGAATCTAGGATTCTTGGCCAACTTGATTGCAAAAGTATTGTCACCTAGGAGAGGAGTAGAATTCACTTGTTTCTCCTGCAAATTTTCAAGTATTTTCCTGAGCCACACAATCTCCTTTGTCGCTTTTGCAGCTGCCACATATTCTGCCTCTATTGTGAAATCTGCTGGAACTGATTGTTTGCGTTATCTCTAGGAAACAACTATTGATCCAAGACTCATGAGATAGCTTGAAGTTGATACTCCATTTTCCTTATCTCCATCAAAGTCCGAATCAGAATATTCGATCAGGTTGAAGTCATCCACCTTAGAGTACCCGAGTCCAAAATCTTGAGTTCCTTTAAAGTATTTCAGAACTCTTTTTGCAGCAGACCAATGTCCTTCGCAAGGCTTTTGCATGAACCTTGAAAGAATCCCAACAACAAATGAAATGTCTGGTCTGGTGGTAGTAAGATAGACGAGACTTCCCACAAGCTGTCTATACTTGGTTGCATTCTCAAATTTATTCCCTTCTTTTGATGTGAGTTTCAAATTCAGTTCCATTGGAGTAGAAACATGATTGCACTCAACCATGCCAAACTTGTTCAAAAGTTCTCCAATGTACTTCTTCTGGGAGATGAATATGTACTTTGGATTCTGTATCACTTCAATGCCCAAACAGTAGTGAAGATGTCCCAAATCTGTCATCTTGAAGCCTTTCTTCAACTTTTTCTTTATGGATGCAATGTAGTTCTCATTGTTCCTTGTTATGAAAAGATCATCTACATATACTACAAGATACACAATAGTTTTTCCAACTTTCTTGACAAACAAAGTTGCATCGTCAAGATTGAAATGCTTGAAATTCAATTTCAAAAGATGCTTGGTTAACTTTTCATACCATGCTCGCAGTGTTTGTTTCAAGTCATATAAGGATTTGATGAGCTTGCATACCTTATGCTCTTGCTCCTTCACAACAAAGCCTTTTGGTTGAGACATGAACACATTCTCTTTCAAGTCTCCATTCAAGAAAGCGGTCTTCACATCCATTTGATGAATTTTCCATCCATTTTGTGCTGCCATGGAAATTAGAGTACGAATGGTAGCTCGGTTTGCTGTGGGGGCAAAAGTCTCCTCATAATCAACACCTTCTTTCTGTGCAAATCCTTTTTCCACGAGCCTTGCTTTGTGCTTGTCAAGTGAGCCATCTGATCTGTACTTGTTCTTGAATACCCACTTGCAACCAATCGATTTGGTTCCATATGGAGGGTCTAACTTCCATGTCCCATTTTTGATGAGAGCATCATATTCCTTCTGCATGCCTTCTTTCCATTCATCATGAGAAGTGGCTTCTTTAAAGGAAGCTGGTTCATGGTTAGTAGATAAATTCAACTCACAATCATATGAAACATCCATGTCATCTACATCACGTGAGTTTGAATTATCTACATTACCTCCATTTTGTTTTGAGGACAATTTGGTTCCTGTCTTTCCGACCTCATCACAATGAACACTTTCAAGTGTTTTTGTGAGCCATTTTGGTGGGCCTTTTTGAGATGGTCCAGGTTGCTTGGTTGATTGAGATGGTGTCGAGTTCTCATCAAGCCTCAACTTTTCAATCCTCTCGATCACATCATCCAACTGAACTTCAGGTTTTGATGAAGTGGCAGGAACCTCTTCACGTGGGGGAGATGGTGCTACAAAAGGAGATTCCAGAGATTGACCCAAGATAGGGACCCCCCTTTCAATATGTGGAATCTCATCATCAAATTCATGATATGTCTTTACACGAGTGAATTTGTTTAGATGATCAAGTTGCCTCTCAACAATTTCTTCTTTCTTGGAGGATTCAATAAAGATCATATTTATGGAAAGGATGAACTTCTTGTTTGTCTCATCATAAAGACAATACCCCTTGGTGGTATTTGAGTACCCCAAGAAGATGCACTTTTGACTCCTAGCATCAAGCTTGCTTCTTTGCTCCTTAGGAATCAAGGCATAACAGGTGGAACCAAAGACCCTGAGATGCCTCATCGAAGGAATGTGGCCATACCACATTTCATATGGAGTCTTGTTTTTGATAGCATGAGATGGACCCCTGTTTTTGACATAAACTGCACATAGAACTGCATCAGCCCAAAACATCAATTTAACATTCTTGAAAAACATCACGGAACAAACCATATTTAGGAGTGTCCCGTTCATTTGTTCAGCCACATCGTTCTGTTGGGGATTGTATGGAACTATGGTTTGGTGTTTGATCCCATGTTGGCAAAGGTAGCTTTCAAATTCATTAGATGTATATTCTCTTCCATTATAAGTGCGAAGAGAGCCAACACGAGACTGAGCTTCATTTTTAATCCATAAATGAAAATTTTTAAATGTTTCAAAAGCTTGTGATTTGTCTTTTAGTAAATACACCCAACACATTCTAGTGTAATCATCAATAAAATCATGATATATTTGTTTCCATTTGTAGAAGGAACAAGCATAGGGCCGCACAAATCAAAATGAATCAGTTCAAGTCTTCTACATGCTTTGGAAGCAGAATCATGGAAAGGTTGTTTGCTATGCTTTTTCGAGGATACATGCATCACATTGTTTTAGTTTTCTAGGAATGGTAGGCAGACTAGAAACACCATTCTTTTTCAATAAACGAAGACTGTCATAATTAATATGGTCAAATAGCATGTCACAAAGACTAGATGGCATTATATCTTAAGCATGGTGGGAGAGTTGTGCAACAATGTGTGTATGGGCAAATGTCCCATTCAACTTCAATAGTCTTCCATCTTCTATTCCGATCATGACAACCATGTTGTCAGAGTCCTTCCTTATCTCAACTTTGCCACCAAACATATGAACAGAGTGGCCTTGCTGTCTGATGTGCACGAGGGACAACAAGCTTCTTTGTAGCTCAGGAAGATAGAATACATTGTGTAGAAGAAAATCTGGGAGTCGAGGCAACTTAAGCCTGATGGTGCCCATTCTCGAAAGTTTAAGACTTGATCTATCTACAAAGTACACTACGCCATCTACATTGTCATCAAAGTTTTCGAAGAAGTCTCTTCGAAAGGTCATGTGGGAGGTCGCGCCTGTGTCAAGAAGACATGCATCTCCCCAAGAAGCAAATGAAATATTAAATAGATCTTCAATTACTCCTATATTGCAATAGGTGATGACATAATGAACAGGTGCTTTACCTTTCGCTTGGTCTGAGGTTCTATCTCTGTCTTCTTTGATCTTTTGCCATGGAACTCTGCAGTCGGAGGCTTCATGTGACCCATTCATTCCGTAGCGGGTACAATGAAGGTCAATTTTTTTGCGGGGATTATGCCAACCCCCTCTTCCTCTAAGCTTCCTCTTGCTTCGTCTTCTCTTATTGCCTCCATGCTGTCTATTAAATGCAGTGCTTTCAAAACCCATGCCAAGAGAATAGAAGTGCGATAATTCAATTATTGGGATTCAAACTATGTGTAAGCAAAGCAACTTATTTGCACGAAGAACACACCAACACTACCAACAAAAATCAGGCCAACAAGAAGTCTCTTATCCTCTTCTTGTCTTGGAGGTTTTATACATATTAGAGATTTTTTCACGATCGGATACAACTAAGGTGACTTAGGGCTCCACTCAAACCTTTTGTTGTTGAGGTATTTTAGGGTTCCAGATGAGGGAATAACTTTGCAGGTGGAATGGTAACCAACCTAATCGCCCAAGAGAATCTCTCACAATTGGCTTCTTAGAATATTCTTCCCAGTCCACAAAAATCCTAAATGAAATTCTTGAGATTTAGGGTTCGCTGTAGAAGAATCGAACCCGTGAATGTTCAAGCAAATTAGCAACTCGGGTAGGGCTTACCAACAACTCGCGTAGGGAATGGTCACCTTTGCTGTCGTCTGACAGGTGTGAAAAAGAAAGTGAATGGAGATACAACAGTCAACCACTTGACGCAGAGACGCAACGTAGGGTGTGTGAGTACAAGGTAGCACTACACTGGTTGCAACTACACTACGTTGGACGTAGGGTTTAAGGCCGACATAGGAGGTCGAGCTTGAGCGTCACAACAAAATTCTTACGTGAAGTAGCCAAATAAATATTCTTCTTAGAGCCAATTTGGCTGACGGATCAAAGAAACTCTTAACATAAATGGAACTGTAAATTATATCGAATCTGAGAGCCCTTTGTGGACTATAGTGGAGCGAATGAGAGGAATTAAGCTTGCAACAGACTTATCTCTTGGCTGGACATCTCATGGTACTGCTTGGAGTCGTGCTTTCATGAGGTCGTGATATAGGTATGTGGTTGGCTTGAAATGAGACCATTTTGGCCACAAGATCTTACAAATCGGAAAGGAAACTAAACGACGGATTTGCGAAGGTCAAGACCGTGCTATGAGTTACGATATGACCCCCAACAAATGTGGTATGGATATGATCCCCAACATAGCTATCAGTCCAAAAGAATACCAGTCCGAGAATACAAGTGTACCAACAGCATGAGAGAATAGATTAGTTTTGTAGAGTCGTGGCATACCAACGATTTAGGGTTAGGGTTAGGGTTTAGACCGTTGTGAGAAAACCCTGGGCTAGAAACTGATATGTGAGTGACCATGAACAGACAATAAGCCAGAGCACAGAGAGCGACAGGCAGACTGAGAAGAGACTAGAGAATCGGTCAGGGTGCCAGCAGGTAGGTGAGCAGACAAGGAGGTGTTTCTGTATGCTCATGGAAAGAAAACGGCCAAAGAATGATTCATGGAGTTAACATGGCTCTGATACCATTGTCAAGCTAGGATGGCAGGAAAGATAACTCCGGACTTATGTGTTTTGCATTAGTATGATAGGTGCATATATACATAATTAAATGACTCTTGGTCTTCCCCAACGGGTGACCGTTCCTATCGCCTAAGACGCTTCGTATTTACATTACTGTTACAAGTAACGCAACCACAAGGGATTATGTGTCCAACATACATGATCATTAGACCCATTTTCTTTATGACTTCAAGGTCTGAGGACCTAGTTGTGGAGAGTTGATTGGGCAAGGACTGATAGAGTCTTGATTCTCCCACTATATTGTATGATCTGTTGTAAACAGGCAGTTTCTTATGATATCATTCAGGCTGAGTTTGGTGTACATCATTTGTGCCTCGAGACTATAATTATTGGTCCCTTTGTTCCACAGGTTACGACCTCTAAGCAACTTAGCTATTGGGCTAGAGTGTTACCCCTTCCTAGCACTTTGTTGCTTCTGCTTTTGTAGGCCTCCCCTTGGATGACGACGATGTTGTTTCTCTGAGACTTCTTTGCTTCTCTTGTCTATTGACATTTCTATTGATCACCCGCCCCTTTCAAGAATTCTCTTGATGCACCTAGTCACCTTGTTGCCCTTCAGACAAGAGTTGAACAAGGTGATGAGAGAGGTCATTTACGGACAATACATACAGGTCACCTGGATTTTTACTGCTGTTAAAAGACATTTCAGATCTGTTATATGCTTGGAAAGTGTGCCCTAAGGGCTGTAGCTTTGTGGTATTGAAGTACACTTGAGTGGTGTTTAATTTCTTGGGCTGCTGTGTGAAATTCTGTTGAAGAGTAGTGAAATATTGCTGCTGTAAATTAATATTTCAGATTGAGCCCTAAGGCTGAAGTTCACAGGAAATAGATCCATGAGCCTAATGGTTGAGGTGAAATTTTAGAATTTGCATTATTTGCCTGAGTCCCGAAATTTCTACATATAGAACAACTTGAAGTTTTTGTGGTTAGGGAAAAGAACATCGACACTCAATAAGGCTTTATATGGTTTGAGATAGGCATCGAGAGCATGGTACAATAAAATTGATTAACATTTTAAAATTAAAGGATTTATAATAAGCAATTATATCCAAATCTATATGTTTTCAAAGCATATGGTTTGGTAATTATATTGTTATGTGTTGATGATCTCATCTTGGTAGGAAACAATGAAAAACTAATTGCCAACATTGGAAAAGAGCTATGAAGTGCATTTAAATGAAGGATTTGTAACTATTTCATTGTTGTTTGGCCATTGATGTATGTAGTCAAAAAATAGCAATCTGTATCCCAAATTAAGCATGGAAATGAAGTTCTGAAAAAGTTTAATATGCTTGATTGCAAACGGTTTCTATTCCCATGGATACAAGACAAAAGTTGTCCACAAATGATGTGTCTTGAAAGGTGGATGCAACTCTTTATCGATGGCTAGTGCTAAGTTATATTCACTTGACCACAGCAAGGCTAGATACTAGTTATGTATTCAACATCATGAGTCTGTACATGGCAGGTCCGAAATTACACTCTAGCAAACAATGAAAGAATACTATACTAAAGGCACACTACATTATGATATAGAGTATGAAAGAGACAATGTTGTTAATCTTAGAAGTTCTTGTAATACATATTGGAAAGGAGATATGGATCGAAAGAAATCTACCATGGTTTTTAAAGTCTCACCTAAAAATAATGGTGTATTTCTTGGTGTAGCAATAAGCAAGCAACCATTGCTTTGTCATCAAGTGAAGTAGAGTATAGAGTTGCCATAACGACAATATGTGAAGCTATTTGGTTATGGTTAAAAAGTCTGTTGGAAGATATGGACAACATTAAAAGGAGCATGCAGCTCTATCTTATGATGCCTAGAGTCATATTGTGCAGTTGCATTTGCAAAGAAACTAGTCTACAATGCAAGGACAAAGCGTATTGAAGCACACACTACCACTTCATTTTGGAGAAGATTCAAAATAGAGTTGAAATTATTATTATAATATTCAATATAATTGTGTTGACATATTCACCAAAGTTTTTTGTTCATAAAAAATGAAAAGTTTAAAGAGTCCTCCATAGATATGAAAGATTATAATTTAGATAGAATAGAAAAGAATTTTATTAAAATGTCCACGAGGCCAATTGGTCCAGTGATGGAAACATTACATCTTTGTGAGGCCAAGCCTTGCAAAAGTAGGAAAGTCGAAATGCTGAAATGCTACAATAAACAGGATCCAAAAATGGATGGTTCTGTGAGGCATGCCCTACATGAGTCATTGAAATACTTATCTTGGCGACCCCCTTGGGGTGGGTCAACTACTTTGGTTTGGCATTACCTCAATTACTTGTCCCTTAGCTGCATCATCCTTGAACTCCTTGCGATATCTTGGAATACTGTTGTCCAACAGATCCCCTCAAACATATACCTCTTTCTAATTTGGTTGTATTCCTCAAAATGGACGAAGTACTGTTTTTTCTTACTTTCCCAATCCACATGCTCAACAAGTCCTACATTCCTATTCTACTTTGGGCTCCTTCCATCTGCCTCTCACATCTTAGTTTGTGTGAGCTTGTCATTATTTCGGCCAATGTGTTTCTCTTTCCACAACATGTTTAATTTCAGATATTCCCGTATCTTGATTTCACACGTGAAATTGAATTGGTTAATTTAGTACTGCTGTTTTTTTTTTGTGTTACCCTTCCTGTAGCAAGCCTGTAAGCGTTTTTTATCCTGTTTTAATCTAGTAGGCATTCTTCTTCCTTTATTGCCAACTTTCTAACCATTTTCAGCACTGGAACTCCCATTTGTTTTTTCTTCTTTGCTGATTTTACTGGAATTTGTATGCTGTCCATTTCAGCTACTTTTTGCCTGTGCAAAACCAGCTTCCTTATTGCTTCCAATACAAGCGGGTACAAACCTATATCCTTAGTCACCTGGTTTGTATTCGTGTTCGAATTCAATGAGCTTGAAGTTCGACAAAAATCCGACAGTGAAAATTTTGGGGATAAAATTCGGCGTTAAAGTTCGACAGACTACAAAATTTGAAAAATAAAAAATATATATAATAAAATTCAGTACTCTCATTATAACACATGATAAAAATGAAAATAGCACGCGAACATGATTAATTATATATTTTAAAAATACATCATCTTGTTCAAAATTTAAAAACATGTTAATGAAAGTTATGAAAGTTATTTAATATAATTTTATGAGTGATTTTTCTATTGGAAAAAAAGTTATGAAAGTTTGAAACATAACATTAAAAAGTTTTAAAAAAGTGAGCATGCAAAAAGAAAACTAGAACATGAACACAAATTTCAGTCTTGATGTTCCTGTGGCCTACTTGTTACAACAAAAAGCTCTATGTCATCAAGAGCACTAGGGGCAGTAAAACCACTAGAAGCATGATCACCACTAAGTGAAGTACTAGCTCTATCACTCTCAATGCCAAGATCAAGAACTAAGAGAATTTACAAAGGCACTAATGCTGGAAAATATTTGAAATTTTGGAGTGTTATGAATGGCCAAAACTGATATAAAAGACAATGACAGCTTAGTTGACCAATAATCTGAAGTGTTTTATTCCTCTCGCTGGAACATATATATATATATATATATATATATATATTATATACATTTTATATTTTTATATTTTTTCTCTCTATTTATATTCTTTATATATAAAAAATAAATTAAAAAATAATATACATTTTAGAATTTAATATAATATTTTACAATTCAATATGACAGATATATAATGTTCTTACCTAATACTAAATGCATGAGCATTAAAATATGAAAAAATAAAATCTATATATAGATAACTTAAATTTAGATAATTTAACACCTTAATTTCCAATATTAGGTTGTTGCTTTTCAACTAAAAAACGAGATTCATTCGACTCTCATTTCCCACGACTAGCTTAACCAATTTATCCTTGATTTGACAGGTTTAAGAAAATTGAGCCTCTCGATTTCTAACAGACTATTCATTGGCCATAAGAACTACATGTTGATGAGAAGAGGCGGGGTTAGAGATGCCAATTACGGTATGCTGGCCGTTGCACAATGGACTCGGACAAGACTCAAGGGCGAGGGCAAAGATTCTGGTTGTGGGAAAAGATTTTCAAGTCGAATGGAGCACGGGTCACAGGCGAAAGAGAGTGTAAATGAAGCTGGGCGACGACACTTGGGTTTTTAGTTCGCAGGTTGTGCATTTTTAATTTTTTTTTAACCATACTCGCGCGAACCTCATCCAACCCTAGGCGATTTTTTGTGAATTTGGGCTAATTTGTTCGGGTTTAAAGATGGATTCGAGTTCGACATTAAATTCGGCTTCAAGTTCGGCGAATTTCATCAAATAAATTCGGGATTGGATAAAAATCGACGAATTTCGAATTTTATGCTTGAAAATCGGTGAACCTGGTGACTAAACCTATATCTGCTAACATGATCTCCTAGGGGTAAATTGCTTTTAACTTTTAATCTGAGAAAGGATGGCACTATGTGCTTCAACAGTCTCTCTATTTGTCTTCACCTGCTTTAACACTTGGACCCCAAATCTCGCACCCATACAACAACACCAGAGTTACACAGACACAAGCTTGGCAGTTCTGTTTCAGTTTGATATCAAACGCATGTCATCATAGAGAAACAACCATTGACTGAGTTAGAAGGGAATATTATATATAGTTTAATGCTTGTCAATATTTTGCTCCTAAGATTCTTTTTAAAACTGTCATTGCGACCCACCTAAAACACACTATAAGTTTACAAGGATTGCTGCAAATATTAAAAGAATGTGAAAACTGTTTGCCATGCAAATATGTTATCATGAGAAGATTACATGCAGTCCTGCAGTTTCGTACAAAAATGTTGACGTCACCTATTGCATACATACTAAATCTAACATGAAAAGCAATGTAATCTACCACAGTGAAATGATGAATGTGTTCAAGCCTAGGTCCAAAGGAAATGGAGGTGTAGTTTTCATCACCCATCATGATTTTGCATCCACTAACAGATTAGGAATAATGGGGATGTACAGTGTACACTGATGGTTATTAAAGACAAGGTTTGGTGTAACAAGAACTCTTTTGAGCAGGAATATAGCTAACGGGGATGGTAAAGAGCGATCTTCACTTGTATAGTTGTTCCAAAATTGTTATCTGTGTGATCACGGCTTTGGAAGAAAATGCACATGGAAAGTTGTTATCTGTGTGATCACGGTTTTGGAAGAAAATGCACATGGAAAGTTGTTATCTGTGTGATCACGGCTTTGGAAGAAAATGCACATGGAAAATATTTTAATGGTGGTGAGTGATATATAAGAGTATGTAATTTTAGGTGATTCAGCCACAAACTGCAAGTAAATAATAAGATAGGATAGAAGAGAATGGAAGGGAGGAGACAATACACACATGAGCTCGACAATTGTGTTTAAGAGTGCAATTTTGGGTGATTCAGCCACAAACTGCAAGTAAATAATGAGATAGGATAGAAGAGAATGGAAGGGAGGAGACAATACACAGACATGAGCTTGGCAATTTTGTTTCAGACTGATATCAAACACATGGCAACATAGAGAAACAACCATTGACTGAGTTAGAAGGGAATATTATATATAGTTTAATGCTTGCCAATATTTTTCTCCCAAGATTCCTTTTAAAACAGTTGTTGTGATCTGTTAGCACTGATAGTCACCCTCAGATTGCGAAAGGATGAGCCCAGTACCCATCAGAGTTTTTTGGTGGATGTTGGTTTTATATGAGTGGAGGTCAATGGACAAAATTCAATATATGAATGATGTTCGACACAGAACTGGACCAGAAATGCACAGGGAAGTGAGGGCCACAACTAACTTCAGTCAGTGAATTGAGTTTAAGTGTGAGTAGAGGGAGGACTTAGTAAAAAAGGTGGACAAGACTGCTATGGGCATCAGGCCTAGTTCTGTGTCGAACATTATTCATATATTGAGTTTTGTCCATTGACCTCCACTCATATAAAACCAACATCCACCAAAAAACTCTGATGGGTACTGGGCTCATCCTTTCACAATCTGAGGGTGACTATCAGTGCTAACATTTCTGGCGCCGTTGCCGGGGACGAAGTGAAGATATCTTCCCTGGGAGAATGACAACGAGCTTCTGATTTTGAAGGTGCATCAGGTATCAGAACCATTGAAGATTGCGCTTGCACTTGGCGACTCCATTGTCTCGGCTTCGTTGTTTCAGCGTGACTTCTTCTGGCTACACCTAGTAGCCCCCTGGGAGAGCACAACGATTAGATCTGGTCTTTGATGGTGAACAAAGGCCAGACACACTCCTACTTCATATCATTCACTTGGCGGCTCCATTGATTCGAAATAAACAAAATCTTGGCTCGGAGGTTTGCTCCTTTTAATTTTTCTGCTGTTCCTGGTTTTTCTGATGAATGGGGTGATTATTTGCCCATATTTAGAGAGCGTAAAGAGGACAACCCTACTCGACATCTCCATGAGTTTCATGAACTCATGCATCAATGGGAGATACATCATGAGGATGTTTTAATGAAGATGTTCATGTTCTCATTGGACGGGTATGCTCGTGAGTGGTATCAATCCTTGCCCCCTGCTAGCATCTCCTCCCTGGAACAGTTTCATGCAACCTTTAATAAGCATTGTCAAAGGTATTATTCCTTTGAGTTAATCTGTCATAATTGTTGTGAGGAATGTGAAGGCCATGATCAAAATATGGCTGTGTCTAATGAAGGATGTGAGGATGAGGACCATGAGGAAGATGAAGATGCTTTAGGCGAAGTAATGAAACCGGTAAATTATCTCTCTGCCAAACTAGAAAGGTTGGAATTTGAAGAAAGTGCAGAGGATTTTCCAGTCCTCGAGGCAGATGTTCTTGGCAGCTCTACTAAGGGTGATAATGAAGATTTCATAGCTGTATAGGCCTTGCATTCTGCTCCTGAGGTGCTTGCTGTCCCTAGCTTTGATGATTATTCAGATGAAGAGCAATAGAGCCCCACATCGCAATTTGCTGACCTGGAGAGCAACCAGCCTGTATATGACAGCTACGAATCAGATTCTGAGCTGGATATGTTCGATTTCCAAGAGCATGCAACAGAGCCCTGTTCTCTATTCATTAACGAAAATCATCATGAGGAAATCAACTATCCTGAGTAGCGGATTGAAGAGCAGAGCTTTCCCATGGGTTCTGTTTATGTTGATTATGACTCTGACCCTTGGGAAAGCCATAAAGAAGAAAAGGAGCAGCAGAAGGGGTAGTTCATAGCTTGCCCAGAGCCTGTAGGTGAGCAACCACCACTTGAGACCAGTAAGCCTGCATCAACCTCTCATCCACCTGTGCTTATCAGAGATATTCAGCCATGTGTGAGCAACTGTGGAACGGATCGGGCTGTCTGTTACAAATTTTCTAGAGTTTGGCACTCATTCTATGATCTTGTCAGCGAGTACATGGAGCTGCATTTCCTTCATGCCTTGGAGCCGCCTAGCTTTTTCTCAATTTCATCCTTTGGAGGAAAGTTGAAGGATGTAACCGTTCTGCTGTCACGGTTGCATCGTCTGTTATCAATCATTGACAGAGTAAAGGAACTTCCAGTCAGGAAGTCACTTGAATGGCTATGGTGGAAATTTGCTTTCACCTAACACTGTGTAAAAATAAATTAGTTTAGGACTGTACATAAATAAGCTCCTTGGAGCATGTGTGTTTATTTTCGTTTTTTACTTATCGGCCTGTATTTTTCAGTAGGATGTTTTGAGCTCGACTCCATAGCCCAATACTTAAGGTGACTGGAACTACTTGTTCTTGGTAGCTCGCAGGGAGCATGCCATCCCTTGTGGAGCCAAATGTTATCACATATAGTTGTCAAGGGCAGCAGGGTATCCAGGTCCGCGGCCTGCACATGAAGCGTCCGAGCGCAGCATGCATAACAACTCATTTCGGGCTTAAAATACAAACAGGCGGGCTCAGTCGTGCGATGACGGAAATCCATAAGGCGAATCAATCGATGACATGCTTTCTTTCGGAAGGTCAAGGGTTGCGCGAAGTCTAGCGCCTGAGCAAAGGTTAAACCTGGGCCGTAGATCTCATGCGGAGAAATCAACGGTGGAAAATTAGTGCGGGAGTCGGGTGTTTGGAATGTTGTTAAAGTTGTTCATCAAAAGGTCCGAACTCCCAAAACCCGAAATTAGCAGGAGTCGTCCATCCGACAGGACAGGTGGCAGCAGATCAACATTTTGCCGACTCATGGAGGGGAAAAAGTCAAAGGGCATAGTTGTGAGGACTCGCGAAGTGCGAACTCGCGAGTTGATTTGAGCCGTTAATCGCAGAATCGGGAATCGGGAATTGGAAGAAGGGAGGTAAGCTAGCTTTCGATTTCGCGAAACGCGAAGTCCCGAAATGCTCGGAAGTTGGGCCCCAGGTCATGGCTTGAGGTCACATGGAACTATGGAGAGCAGCTGCGCCAAAGGCCGAAGACGCCCGTGTTGGTCAGAAAGGGAAATTATCGGGTTTTTAAGGCGTTGGGTTGACTCGAAGGACCGCTAGTAGCACATATCATCTCCCTGAGCGTTCGAGCCTCGTCTTGATCCCGATGAAGCAGTTAATGAAAGCTGGGGGAGGTGGTTGAAACCTCGCCTCACCACATAAATGGAAAGCATGTTGGAGCCGACCATGGAAAATAGAGCTGTCAACCCGTGGTACTACTGCGAGTGGTTTTTCCTACAAGCCCATACTGATCTGAGCTTGCGTCTAACAGAAGAAGATGCAGATGCCAAGCCTTGAACGCAGCGCCATGGAAGCTCGAGCACGCCTCTGCTGTTGTTTACGAAGTTTTTGAGTATATGTCTGGAGTTCTGTTATTTTGTAAAGCAGGTCAACTGGTTGAGCAGAGCTCCTTATTTTGTAATGTTTTGAAGCCATAACTGTTCTCTGGTTATGTATAAGATTTGAGACTTTCAGATTAATAGAAGTCAACCTCTTTTCATCTCTTTGTAAAAACTGTGCTAAAACACTTGGGCATGGAGGATCCAGTCGAGGGTTGTTATGCTGTTGTAATGTAGGTTTGATTGCAGCGGTATCATGACCAGTTTTAGTCAGCTTCCTTGTGATCTTTTTCCTCTTACACTGAATGGCTTGGGCATGGAGGATCCAGTCGAGTTGCTGTAGCTGCATGGTGATGTAGGTTTGATCATTGTGTTGTTGTTACTGTGTTGCTTGGACATATTTCAGTGTCTGAAGCTTGAGCTTAAGAGTGATCTTGAGTCTGAGTTTTTCTTCTCCAAGTTGCTTGAAGGCCTGATGCCTGATGCCCATAGCAGTCTTGTCCACCTTTCTTACCAAGTCCTCCCTCTACTCACACTTAAACTCATTTCACTGACTGAAGTTAGTTGTGGCCCTCACTTCCCTGTGCATTTCTGGTCCAGTTCTGTGTCGAACATCATTCATATATTGAGTTTTGTCCATTGACCTCCACTCATATAAAACCAACATCCACCAAAAAACTCCGATGGGTACTGGGCTCATCCTTTCGCAATCTGAGGGCGACTATCAGTGCTAACATGATCCACCTAGAACACACTGCAAGTTTACAATGATTGCTGCAAATACTAAAAGAATGTTAAAACTGATCGCCATGTAAATATGTTATCATGAGGAGATTACATGCGGACCTGCAGTTTCTTACAAGAATATTGAAGTTCCCTATTGCATACGTACTAAAGCTAACATGAAAAGCAATGTAATCTACCACAGTGAAATGATGAATGTGTTCAAGCCTAGGCCGAAAGGAAATGGAGGTGTGGTTCTCATCACTTGTCATGATTTCGCATCAGCTCAACACCCATGGTGACGTCGCAGTAAGAAAAGAATGACCTCACTATTTGTTTATGAGTGGGGGCCTTTGAAAAGATCTGCAGGCATTATCATAACTTCGGTATGGAAGGTATTCCTCCTATGGGCATTATTTATCATTTATACTGGTGCGAAAGGAAGCATATATGAAGTATTGTGGGTGGTAAAACTATAGTTTGACCACTTACAACCATTTTAGATATTTGTCCTTAATCTCAGGGAATGAATTTCTGTTTAAATAATCCCCTTTTTAACAGTAACTTTAGGAAGCGATGGAAAATTAAATCCCCTTTAATATCTTTTGTTTAATAAATTGACTTTAACAAAAAGTTCAGATTAAATTTGGAATATCATTAATATTCTCCTTTTTAATCCACACTTAAAAAAATGCTTTTCTTACTTGTTTTATCTCAAGGGAAAAGTTTATTCTCAGCAATAACGATGACTTGCATCCTAGAACTTCAATGGAGTTGATCGATTACTCCAAATTCTTCTGGAATTGCTATGTGATATATAGAATCCAATCTAGAGCCTTCCAGACTAGTGCTTCTTTCTAACTAGTCTCTTGTGTTTTCTGATTAGCATTGTCCTTCTACAAATTTGTACAGTATATAGCCACGTCCAGAGGCCACAAACTCTTACAAGTTACAACTATCACTTCTCCCATAACTTCATTCTCCCAGTGTCTTTTAGGGCATAAGCATCACCATCTTTTTGCTGCAATTACTTCAGCTAGAACAAAAACTTCTCTCTTCTGAATTGGAACAGAAGCTAGGGCATGCATTTGCTAAGAAAAGCAATTTATAAAAACCCACAATATTACTGGAACACTTTTCAAAAAACTTATCTTCTACTATGGTTTTGTAGTATTTAGTGATATTTTGGTCTGCACCCTGCCTTCAACTTAACTCTTTCTTCTTAGAGGGTTACAATCACTCACTATGATATCCTATCATGTTGGATTTCAAAGCGCAAATGCCTGAAACGTAACAAAATAGAAAATTTTCTCACAAAGTTCAGTTATTTTGTATTGTGACTGACATGATCTTACATTACAGAATTTGTTTTAAATTTAGTTGCTAAAGTAGGAGATAAACCTTCAGCCTCAAATAGATCAACTTAGCATACAGAAAGCTTATCTCAAAGTTATGGTTATCTCTTTATGCATTAACATACCTCAAGTTTAACATCCATTCCCATTTTTAGCAAACCAGTGTACTCATCTGAAATGGGTATTATTTGCTCTAACACCACTGCTAGTACTTCCCAATAAATAGAAAATTGACATATTGGAGATAGCAGTTGCTCCATTCTCCATTAGGAGAATTTTGAAGTAAAAAATGGGTCTCAAAGCAAAAAAATGTACTATCAAAATCAACTTTAAAAGAACCAATAGGATTCAAGAGGATGATGTCAACCATAAAGGGTAAATATTTTTGGAGGGAAAAGAAGAAAACTACTTTTAATTGTATTTTTGACTTATCTCCTTATAGATTTACTCAAATTTCAAGTGTACGCACTCGTTGGATGTGGAATTAAATTCTATATCTGACAAATACCTACTTGCATACTTTTGATAGACTCACAGTGAGATAAACTCGAGATACATGAAAAAACGCGTTTCTCACTTGTTGGATACGGAATTTAATTCCACATCCAATGACTGCCTACACTTGAAATGTGAGTAAACCTATAAGGAATATAAGCTGGAAGACTATTAAAAATGTAGTTTTATTGTTTTCCTTTGAAAATTCATAACTCTTATTTTATTATTTTATTATTTTCTTTAGAAGGCCCATTTTAGACCTCAAATTTTTCCTAATGCTTAAAAACATGCATTAATACTAGTGTATCAACTGTTTGTAGAAGGATCTATCAAAACTCCATGGATTGTTTGAAACTTTTGTTTTATTGCCCTTGTTAATTTTGCACTGCACATCTCCTCGACTAGGACAAGCCTTTGCACACCGATTTCTAGATGTTTAAACTCAAACCTAGGGAAAAAAATTCAATATAAATGCACAAAGAATGTTGGTAAAAAATCAGACCTATAATCGTTTGATGACTTATAAAAAATTGATAATAAGCAGCAAGCACTAACTTTGCAAACCCTTGAATAAATCTAGAAGAAAAACTATTTACACAGTGGAATTTAAACACAACTAGCAAAATGAAAACCGTGGATAGCAATCGATCCCTACTCCACAATTGTTTTTTTGATGAGAACTAAAATGTTTGATTGGCCGTCCTAAATTGATAGAACTTGGTGAGAAACTCCTTTGCTCTCATTCGCGAATCCCAATAGATGCAGACAAAAATAATGCCAAAAAATTGGATTTTACCTTTTATGGGCTTCTTTTTAAATGCCTTGGCGATTTTTGGTATCGTAGCATGATTTTTGGAATATCACAGTGTGGCTACCTTTTGTAAATCATGATTTTTTCTGAAATGAAATATGGGGAAGGAGCAAACATTGCAAAAAATTGCTACATTGGCACTAAGTAGGTGATGTTTGCAATACTGGTCACAATAGTTGCAAATTTTTGTTTCCTCAAGCTAGCTGAAATCACCTCTTGACTAAGTGAGGGTAAGTTAATGTACTGGTGAAGTCATATTTACTTACCTAGGCCTAAGTGGGTGTGATTTCCCTACTCAGCATATCAACAATTTAGGATTAATGATTGCTCATGTCGTATTTGAAGATGATATGGCATCCGTGTGAAGTGTGATGATACATGCTGGTTATTTTGCATCTCTCATGATACAAGGTTTTTTAACTTCATTTCTCAGTACTGAAAAGTGAGGCTCCCAAAATTATATTTAGAGTTCTAAGATCTGCCTTACATGGTGGTCGATTCACATGATTATCAGTGACAGTTGTATCCACAATGTGCCTGTATGTAAGGGACAGATAGATAAACTTCATTTTCAAATTCAAGAGCTGTCTACTTTCTTCTGAACTTCCAGGGCTTTAATATCCAATTTGTTATATATTTCTCATATACATTGATTTGTCATGTGCAGCTCTTGCATCAGGCAGGACGTTAACAGTGGGTGCAAATGCATCAGTGGGCCTTTGTTGATTATGGTGGTTCTGCTTTATTTCTGGATAAACATTGAATGCCATTTTCATTGTATTAGATGTAAACTGGAAAGTCAATGTTTAGGTGGCTTGTTTCCATTTTTTGTCACAATTTTACTTTTGAAATGGATCGTGTGTCCATCATTTTTGCTATCGATGCGAAATGCAGTGACGGTCCTCTACAGACACCTGGAAGAGATGCAGCAAATGGATATCAAGACCTGGACAGTTTAAACATGTTCCCTTCTTGTCCTGAACGATATTATGTATCATTATTATCTGCATGTACAGTAAAAATGATGTTTCTTTTTTGGAAAGTAGCATTTTCAGTTGGTCAAAACAGTCCATTTAAGATATAGCAAGGGAACGTGATAATTGCCTTATATGTTTTTGCAAGACATATTGACATGCAGCATTACATACAATATCATAGCCCATGGTTCCATAGCATCAACAATATGTTTCTATAGCATCTTTATCAGATCTTCTGTGGTTTAATAATGTGTTCATATTTTCTCTTTGCTATTTCTGATCTTGCGAGCAATGGTTCATAATGTGTTCCTATGTCAAAACTGAACTATGAGAGGTTTATAATTACAAGCATACCCCCACCCTTCGATAAAAACCAAAGGATGAGAGATCGGTAACTGCAAGCATGCCCCCTACCCTTGATAAACCAGAAGTTTGAGAGTGTGTATTTTCGAATAAAGTATGAGAGATTTATAACTGCAAGCATTCCTTACCTCTGATAAAAACTGAAGAATGAGAGAATATAATTGCAAACATACCCTTACCTTGATTGATGCTCAAATCAATGTACACCTGCATTCAACATATTATTGCTGATTATTTGGTACTCAGACTGGATATGCACCCCTTTGGAATGCAGTCTCTGGTGGTGCTCTCATGCATGTGTGCGACCATAACGAAACATGCAAATACATTTTCTTATTGTTTGTATTGAGCCTAGAATTCAATGAACAGCAAGAATGTGTTTAAAAGGTGGCTTCAATAATTCCTTGCCTAGCAAGCACTATAAGCAATGACATCAGTTATAGTGGTGGAGATCTGATTCCAGGGAGGAAGCTACATGTTCTGTTTTAGAAATTGAAATTAGTAATAGAAGCTCACGGGGGAACATCATGAGTTGTGTGCATTCTTAATACAAAGACATAATACAGTGTGGGGTCCCTAAGAATTAGGAAGTACTCTCGGGCTTTTCATGAATGACATTATAATCAACAAATGAGTACATATTGTCGGGATCACGATCTTCCTCTGCATATATGTATATATATTCTGTTTGCTAACTAAAGGTTCATAATGGCAGGCTCACCCAAGTCTTTGATCAGTGTTGAAATGAAGAACTGACCTGTTGTAGAACATGATGGTGTTGCTACCATCTGGTGTTCAGATTTGGATATGCAGCATCGGTATCCACGCCTTGCCTCCACAACTTTTACATTTTTAAGGATCCTTCACACTTGGACAAAATTTTCTCAATTCATTAGCAATTGGCATCCTAGACAAGTGACAAAAAACTTGGTTATTTCATCATTTCCCAAGCTTTGTTCTAGCTCGATTTTCAAATTGGGACCCCTTTGCATTTGTTCAAGTGTTTGCCTTGGTTGAGTTTCCAATAAAGGTCGATTCCCCAATCGGGTCCCCCTCACATTTGTTTGATGTTTTCCTTAGCCAACCTTCGTTTTGAGGTCAATTACCCAATCAAGCCCTCACTACACCTGTTGAAATGTTTCCTCATTTAATTTTTGCGTGGGAGCCAATTTCCTAATTGGGCCTCCACTACACTAGTTTGAAGGTTGCCTCAGTTGACTTTTTCATTGGGGTCGATCTCTAGATTGCCCCCCCCACTACACTTGTTTGAAGGATTGCTGAGTTGATTTGCACATTGTGGCTGATCTCTCAATTGAGCCCTTTCTACACTTGTTCAAAGGCTTGCTTAGTTGATTTGCACATCATGGCCTATGCCTCCGCCGGGAGCCGTGCTCACTAAATGAATGTTTGCCAAGCTCGATTTCATAGTTCGAACCAAGGAAAAAAATTCAAAGGCAAAATGAATTTTTGTACCATGGTGGGACGTGACATCACTAGTAGAAGATATGTGGATTGAGAAACTCCACGTAGAGTCTAAGAGTGACATACGACCTTATGGGAAGGTGCCATGTAGAGAAAATCTCCAAGTCATCAAGGGAGTCTTCCAAGAATCTGTGCATGCAGTTCGAGAGGGTCTATTCAAAGATTGGGCTCGATTTCTCCATTGGGTAACTTGTTCACCTATTTAGTGTTCGAGGGCGTTGATTCACTGATCGAGCCTATTACCCCCACATGCCTAGGGGTAACTAGAGGAGATCATGTCTCATGGCCCGCAATGGAGACAATGATATCGACCATGATGATGATCAACATGTCCACATATGGCAACCCAACAACCCCCTTCAAATTGCCTCTTACAACTACAAATCAACCAAGCTCATCACATCTAGACAACTCAGTGTATGGGAGATGGTAAGCCAATGTCACCATGAGATATATTGGTCCTTCTTTCATGCGAAATGTTGTGCTTAATTTACTGGGCATGTGGATGAGGATCATTGGTTGAAGTTGGATAATGTATCATTGAATTGGGAAGTTATGCTTGTTGCCTTGTTTCACCTTGGTGGTCAGCTTCTGTGCCCCAGTCTCGTGTTGTCATTGCTTAGGGAAAATGGGTACTATAGGCGGGCCCTCACAAGGGTAATGTTTTGTTCTATCATACTTAAACACTTCTCATCATGGAGCTTGTCACAATTTAATAAACTTCGGTAATGGGTCATAGTCCATTCTTTCATGAGAAGGGGCGGAAGGTCAAGAGGTTGATGCAGTTGATATGTATATGCTATGTAAAAATGATAAAGGCCACCTATAAAAGCCTAAGGCCAACTTGAGCTCTACCCCCTCTAATGGTAATTGCCCCTTGTTTTGATGCATTGAATGCACCTCTATAACGAGACCTTAGTCTAGTTAAAAAATGAAAGAACAAAAACTTGAAACCTGTAAACGAGACTCACAAAATAATGAATCGGTATCAAAATACAATTAAGGGGTTTGGAATGCAAAAAGTACCGAGGAAAGGGTATCTCAAGCAATAAACGCTCCCATTACAGAGGCACTCATAGAAACAGATTTAATGACACCATAAACCATGAAGTAAGCCCAACTAATACCACTATGACACTTATTCTTGAAGGGTTTCTTTTCTTTCATTGTTTCTCTTGGGACTTATCCCTCTACCCAGGTCTTTTCTTTCACCAGTCTAACCCCACAAATGTGAGGCACAAACCACATCCAATAGGTAGGAAGACACATAAAACTTTGTGGTTCTCGAGAATGTGTTTGTTTGATCCTTTCCTATAGATTATGCTAGTGTGTTGGATAGGATAGTAACCTAGTTGAAAATTTTGTCCCTCTCAATTATTTCATACATCATTGGAACCTTGCGTATACTCGCATGAGTTGCATATTTCTTTCCATAGATCCTACTTACCGGTTGCGCTACCCATGTGTATCATGACCTTAGGTGTATGGTGGGGAAAGGATTATTGCTTATAGCTTTGAAAGTCATCCCTTCCTCTACCAATCAGTAAGGATTTCATAGCACTTATGGTCACATGTAAAGACTCCAGTGAATCATCTGTGAAGTAGAATTCAACCTTTGACATCTAGTAGTAAGCTTCAAAGTTTGTTGATGAAAATGATCCAACACACTTTTCTTGGTCATTCAAAATCCTCTTTGTGCTAACCTTTATATGTTGTATTAGATATCTGGTCTTTTAGCATAGGGTAACACTAAAGGTGTAGTTATTGCATTGTGTATGAAATATTTCTTAAAATTCTATGTTATGGCAAGCTCTTCCTTTTTTCTTTCATTCAAGACCTCATCATCTCTTAGCCCCTTTCCATATTTAATCAAATGGAATGGTTCATTACATCGGGGCCTATGCCTCCGTCGGGAGCCCTGCTCACTAAATGAATGTTTGCCAAGCTCGATTTCATAGTTCGAAACAAGGAAAAAAATTCAAAGGCAAAATGAAATTTGTACCATGGTGGGACGTGACATCACCAGTAGAAGATACATGGATTGAGAAACTCCACGTGGAGTCTAAAAGTGACATACGACCTTATGGGAGGGTGCCATGTAGAGAAAATCTCCAAGTCATCAAGGGAGTCTTCCAAGAATCTGTGCATGCAGTTCAAGATGGTCTATTCAAAGATTGGGCTTGATTTCTCCATTGGGTAACTTGTTCACTTACTTAGTGTTCGAGGGCGGTGATTCACTGATCGAGCCTATTACCACCACATGCCTAGGGGTAACTAGACGAGATCATGTCTCATGGCCCACAATGTAGACAATGACATCGACCATAATGATGATCAACATGTCCACAGATGAATGGAATGGTTCATTACATCAGGGCCTATGCCTCCACTGGGAGCCCTGCTCACTAAATGAATGTTTGCCAAGCTCGATTTCATAGTTCGAACCAAGGAAAAAATTCAAATGCAAAATGAATTTTTGTACCATGGTTGGACGTGACATCACCAGTAGAAGATACTTGGATTGAGAAACTCCACGTGGAGTCTAAGAGTGACATACGACCTTATGGGAAGGTGCCATGTAGAGAAAATCTCCAAGTCATCAAGGGAGTCTTCCAAGAATCTGTGCATGCAGTTCGAGAGGGTCTATTCAAAGATTGGGCTCGATTTCTCCATTTGGGTAACTTGTTCACCTACTTAGTGTTCGAGGGCATTGATTCACCGATCGAGCCTATTACCCCCACATGCCTAGGGGTAACTAGAGGAGATCATGTCTCATGGCCCACAATGAAGACAATGACATCGACCATGATGATGATCAACATGTCCACAGATGGAAACCCAACAACCCCCTTTAGATTGCCTCTTACAACTACACATCAGCCAAGCTCATCACATCTATTCAACTCAGTGTATGGGAGATGGTAAGCCAATGTCACAATGAAACATGTTAGTCCTTCTTTCATGCGAAATGTTCTTCTTAATTTACTGGGCATGTGGATGAGGATCATTGGTTGAAGTTGGATAATGGATCGCTGGATTGGGAAGTTATGTTTGTTGCCTTGTTTCACCTTGGTGGTCAGCTTCTGTGCCCTAATCCCGTGTTGTCATTGCTCAGGGAAAATGGGTACTATTGGGGGACCCTCACAAGGGTAATGTTTTGTTCCACCATACTTAACACTTTCCATCATGGAGCCTGTCACAATTTACTAAACTTCGGTAATGGGTCATAGTCCATTCTCTCATGAGAAGCGGCTGAAGGTCAAGAGGTTGATGCAACTGATATGTATATGCTATGTAAAAATGATAAAGGCCACCTATAAAAGCCTAAGGCCAACTTGAGCTCTACCCCCTCTAATGGTAATTGCCCCTTGTTTTGATGCACTGAATGCACCTCTATAATGAGACCTTAGTCCAGTAAAAAAATGAAAGAACAAAAACTTGAAACCTGTAAAGGGGACTCACAAAATAATGAATGCGTATCAAAAGAAAATTAAGGGGTTTGGAATGCAAAAAGTACCGAGGAAAGGGTATCTCAAGCAGTAAACGCTCCCTCTACAGAGGCACTCATAGAAACAGATTTAATTAGACCATAAACCATGAAGTAAGCCCAATGCATACCAATATCACACTTATTCTTGAAGGGTTTCTTTTCGTTCATTGTTTCTCTTGGGACTTATCCCTCTACCCGGGTCTTTTCTTTCACCAGTCTAACCCCACAAATGTGTTAAGAGGCACAAACCACATCCAATAGGTAGGAAGACACATAAAACTTTGTGGTTCTCGAGAATGCGTTTGTTTGATCCTTCCCTATAGATTCTGCTCGTGTGTTGGATAGGATTGTAACCTAGTTGAAAATTTTGTCCCTCTCAATTATTTCATACATCATTGGAACATTGCGTATCCTCGCATGAGTTGCATATTTCTTTCTATAGATCCTACTTACCGGTTGGGCTACCCATGTGTATCATGACCTTAGGTGTATGGTGGGGAAAGGATTATTGCTTATAGCTTTGAAAGTCATCCCATCCTCATACCAATCAGTAAGGATTTCATAGCACTTATGGTCACAGGTAAAGATTGTTAGTCAATCATCTATGAAGTAGAATTCAACCTTTGACATCTAGTAGTAAGCTTCAAAGTTTGTTGATGAAAATGATCCAACACACTTTTCTTGGTCATTCAAAATCCTCTTAGTGCTAACCTTTATACGCTGTATTAGATATTTGGTCTTTTTTGCATAGGGTAACACTAAAGGTGTAGTTATTGCATTGTGTATGAAATATTTCTTCAAATTCTATGTTATGGAAAGCTCTTCTTTTTTTCTTTCATTCAAGTCCTCATAATCTCTTAGCCCCTTTCCATATCTAATCAAATGGAATGGTTCATTATATGTGTGGGCCCAATCAATTCCAGTAGTGTCTACATAAATGGGAAATTTGATATCTTTAGTAGCTTGGTCTTCCATGATCGGTTGCTTTCCCTTGAT
>SNQJ01S0072235.1:6578-30382 GCA_010110895.2 Picea sitchensis
TTCATCTAACCCTCCCTCTCTCGCTCACCATATCCTCCTCCATTTATCTCCCCCACACTCTCCCCTTTCTCTCATTTCCCTTATATACCCACCTCTCTCTCTCTCTACCCACACTCTCTATATCCCTCTCCCTCACTCTCATACACACTCTTTGTCTTCCTTTCTCCCCCTTTCACACTCTCTTTCTTCCTCTCTATCCACCCCTCCTCTCTTTATTCCTCTCTATGAATCACACACTCTCATAAACTCTCTCTCTACCACCCCATATATGTATTCCTCTCTCTCCCTCTAAGACTCTCACACACTATAGCAAGTTTGGTACATCACAAGGAAATAAATGGCCTTGACCTAGACATGTCAAGACCTAGACCTAGATACAGACATATAAATACCTATACATGGAAAGGAATGGAAACACCTAGACATAGAACTATATAATAAACCTTGACCTAGACCTATATGATTAGCATGATGTATTCCATGACATAGACCTACAGTTAAACCTAGACCACAATGTTGACCTATATCTAGACCTAGAACATGACCTAGACCTATACCATAACCATGAACATGACCATGAACTAGACCATGACCTAGAGCTTGACCTATACCATGACCTAGACCTCCCTAGATCCATGTAAGCCAAGGAATAACCTGTAATCGACCCTTAACACCCTCCACACTTGATCCCTAAGTGCACTATGCATATACCTCTTGTTAAAGGCCCCAAAACCATTGAACCCACATATTGGTGCTCTAACCATTTCTCTATGATTTAAAACACTTTCAATCCTAATACCTTAGGTTGGGTGCTCATCCTTTCCTAGCATAAACGCATGTGCATTCTTATATCATGCACATGATTTTGTGCGCACATGTTTTAGGAACACATGCGTGTTCTTGTTGTGACGTTTTATGTGCAAATCACACTCCTAAACCTATTTCATCTCAAAGGGAAGGCATATAATGGCATGGAAAGTCAAGGAAAAGCAAGGAATGGCAAGGAAAGGCAAAGCAAGGCATGAAAAATCAAGGTGCGTGCCAATGGTGTTGTTAAAAATGAAAAATAATGGGGATGAGACTCAGAGCATGGGACATAAAATTTTGTTCCTAAAATGAAAACTAAATTAATTTGAATTATGATGATTGGGTGATGAAAGGAATTAAAAGAAAATAGAGCATAGGATAGAGAACAAAACAACATAATATAGAGGAGAGAAGAGCATTGGTTCTCTAGTATGGGAGAAAGAGAGGAAAAAGAAATATGAGAAGAGAGGAGAATAGAGTGTTGGTTCACTAGGTTGCGGAGGTAGGAATATATAATAATTTGTTTTATTCATTGATTAAATCTTTTACCAAAAATATGAGAGTTATATTTTATTATTTCATTCATAGACATTGAATAAATCCAAACGTCTTCTAAAGGTGAAGCAAGGCTCATAAAAAATAAAGGATATGTGCAATAGATAAATGTATCCTTTCCTATAAGGTGAGTGTTAAGTTTTTATTCTTCTTCTAATAGAGTACTTATGCAAGTACTTATATGAACATGGCCATGACCTAGACCATAAACTAGACCTAGACCATGACCTAGAGCTTGACCTAGACCATGACCTAGACCCCCCTAGCTCCATCTAGTCCTAGGAATAACCTATAATCTACCCTTAACCCCCTCTACACCAAATCCCTAAGTGAACTATGCTTACGGTTTAATAATGATTTCACATGGTTTAATCATGATTATGGTACGTTGATTCTTCCTTTTGATTTTATTATAAGCATAATATTTTAATGGATTTGATATTATTTATAGGGAATATATATCCTTATTTTAATTTTTTTCTTAATTCATTTTTAAATAATTTTATCTTTCACATTTCTTACCTTTTTGTTGATTTGCTTTGATTTCATTGTCATGTTTTCTCATGTCTCTCTAGGATTTCCCATTGTTTTATTTTATATTATCAAAAATCCATGTTTTAGGTTTTTTCTTATGATATTGGCATAGGTTATGTATTATTGGAACACTTGTCTATTTTTACTCTCTTCAATATTAGATTGTTGTCCTTATCCATTTACATCCTAGCAACAAGCGTAAAAGGTTAAATTTCCTTGATTTTGTATTGTTCGCAATTAGTTTTCAACATGCCTTAGATTATGTATGAAGAAAAAATTATCTATATGTACTCTCACTCACTCTATCTATACCACCCTCCTCCCTCCCTTTCTCCCCCTCCCTCCCACTATCTCTCATTTCTCTCTCCTAAATATACCATCTCTCTCCCACGTCTCTCTCTCTACCCCCTCCTTGGTCTTCCTCTCCCACCCGTTCACACTCTCAATCAATGCATCTATACCCCCTTTTCTCTTTACCTCTTGCATCTAACCCTTGCCCTTTCTCCCACTGTATCCCCCTCCCTCTCTCTCCCCCACTCTACCCACCTTTATCTATTTTGTTCTATCTAACCCCCCTTCCTCTCACTCTCTCTCTCTTTACCTCCCCTCTTTGTTTGCCTCTCCCTCACTCTCACACACTCTCTTTGTCTTCCCCTCTCTCCCTCTCACACTCTTTTTATTCCTCTCTCTCCACCCCCCTCTCTACATCACAAGGAAAGAAATGGCCTTGGCCTGGACATGTCAAGACCTAGACCATGACCTATACTATGACCTAGACCTATACAATGATCATGACCTAGAACATGACCTAGACCTATATGATCACCACAACATAGACCTTGACATAGACATAGAGATATACCTAGACCATGAACTAGACCATGACATAGAGATAGAGCTAGACTTAGACCATGACCTAGACCATGACCTAGAGCTTGACCTAGACCATGACCTAGACACCCCTATCTACATATAAGCCTAGAAAATGTTTTTCTATTGAAAGACAATTGTGGGAAGAATAGGAAGATAAATTTGTCCAAGTGGAATTGGAATTGTTGATTGTGTCTTCTTGCAGAATCGAAAGACAAATTTTTCCAATTGGAATTGTTAGTTGTGTCTTCTTGTGTAATATGACGCAGACCCCCGACCCTCGGGCCAAGATCCGCATAGGATCAATCTTCTTCGAATCCGCATAGTTAAAATAGTTCTTTTGGGCCCACACTAGAACCCCACGAATCCGATCCACAGGTATTTCATGAAAACCCCACCTGCACAACGTGCACCAGGCATGAGTCTTCACCTCCACACAACCACTAGATATGACCTCCAGCCAAGCCAAGAGATGATTTTTGCATTTCAGGACTCAACGATGCAAGAGAGTCGAGTCTTTTGACTCTTCAAACCCCGAAACCCGAAATCTCTCCCTTAGATGAGATCAACGGGTATGAGCCTCCCTCGATCCAATGGTCCTGGCTGTATCAGGATTTCGGTAACTGGGAGTTTGAAATGCAACAACCCCAACCACTGGTCACTCCATTCCCTGATCTCTGAAATTTCTCCTTTGCTGAGATCGACGGTTGTGGGCCCACCTCGATCCAATGGATTATGTTCTTTCGATATTTTCTCCGAACCTTGACCACTCCTTTGACTTTCGTCACACGTACCCTGTGACTGATACTTGGGACCCACCTTTCAATGTTTCTCTCTTCATTATCTCAGGAGTTTTGTTGACCATGCAACTCTACCTCTTCAGTCCTAAAACCTCGAAACCCGATTGGGGCCCAACGACTATTGTCCCTCAACCTTTCAAGAATTTTTCCTTTCACTCTTAGGGATTTCGTGACTCGTGAAAATCCACAACAGAGAGTTTCCTTACCTTTCGAAACTTTGATTCCCGAATTCCCTAAACCTCACCTTCCTCGTGATCTACGACTGAGATATTCCTCGATCTGATGGCTCTGAATCTTTCAGGATTTCGTGAACCGGGAGTTTGAAACTCTCAATTCCAAAATCATAGCCTCCTCTACTTCCCGAACCCTGAAATGATGAAATGCAGAAATGGGCTCAACAATGATTAGTCCCTGACCAAATCTAGGTCCATGTGACTACTTCCTCCATGACCACAACCCTACTCCAAAGACACGTCGCGTTTCGCGACTTTGGGGTTTTCAATGCAAAGTGCCCCGACTCCTTGTCATCGGAATTTTCGAAATGCCGAACACCGAAATGCCAAAATGCCAAAATTCCACTCCAAAGATCAATCAACGGCTCTTGTTGCTTCTCATCCAACGATCACTACTCCTCCTGAGCTCTTGAATGCTAAAAGACACTCATCCTTAACCTTCTCACAAATCTATGAGATCCAATGGTCCACGGGACTTTGCACTTCTCCATGAAGCATCTCCACAGTCCGTTTCATCTCCTGTTACCCTTTTTGCGATTCGGGACTTGGAGCAACCAAGGATTTGTCCTGCACTCCAACCTCATTATTCCCAAATTCACAAAATAATCCAATGGCCCACGCAATTTTTCACTTCTCCATGAAGTGTCTCCACCGTTCGTTTCATCTCCTCTCCCGTGCGACCTCCCAGAGGTTAAACTTCATGCGCCTTCCTCTGGATCTGATGGATATCGGTCCCTTGCACTAGATCTGATGGCCCATATCTATTTCTCTTCCTTGTGCACTTTCCTACGTGCGTCTAGATGTAAACTTCAATGGTCCAGATCTCTCCTCTCCAGTTGATCTAACGACAGTTGTGCTCTACCTTGAGCATTCTCTTCTTCCTTTCCCTTGGAATATTTCTTTCCCCAAAAGGCCTCGGCCTTTGTCTCTGCTGCAAAGCCTGTAACCTTGGCTCCCGCCTGTATTCTAAGAGGTGTTCCTCCTCTTCAGCTTTATTTCTCTGGACCTCAAAGGTTCCTTTCAACTCTGCAACCTCTTGCATGACCTTTGCATGAAATGGTGCTATCTCTTCTAAGCTTATCTGTGGCTCTGACCTCAAAGTTTCTCTGTCCCTTTCTCTCCTTGAAGGGATGTAAGTGCCCTCTAGCAACTTCCTGCTCAAGCACACTTTGCTGAGCCTGAAGGGTGTTCAGAAACCCCGTGAGCATCTCCTCCTTTGACACTTCTCTTCTCTCTCTGAACTCGAACAAGAGTTCCTTTTGTGCACACTTGCACCAACTCAATGCCCACCTGGAAGAGTTCTCTAGAATCCTCAGTGACTTTGTCTTCTCACCGAACTCGAAAGAGAGTTCTCCTTAATGCATCCTGTGCATTTGCTCAATGCCCTCCTGGTAGAGCCTTTACAAAATTCTCAACAATTCTACTTCTCCTCTCTGTGCTCTCCTCTACAGAGTTTCTCCTTCAAGGTGTTCAACAACCTTGAGGCTTCCTCCTTGAGTTAATGACTTTAGCTACTGCACCCTCCTGGCACATCTTTGTCTGAAATTCCACAAAATTCAGAAGTGCACTCTTGCACTGGTTTTCAGAGACCACAGTACTCTATCATGCACTCTTGCATGAAACCACAAAGAATCTAAACTTGAAATCAAAGAAATCTCAGATAGGAAAATCTATCTATCCCTGCAAATGCATATCTAACATACATATATAACATATCATCAACACATAAAGACATTCATCCATGAACTCACAAACACATGAACAACAACATGCAGGAAAAACTGCTATGATTGTATTAATATGAAATGCCTCTTTACAATGTGCTCAAGCTCTGACTGCAATAGAGTCATGAATTCCTCTCTTCTCTAACCTATTCTTTGTTCTACTCTCCCCGAACTAAATCTAGATTCAAATAAAATCTTTTTACAAAGAGGGGGTCCTCGAGCTCTTCTCTCCATCTCACCAACTCTCATTAAATTACATTCAATTACATTGAATGGTTGTCTAGCCTGAATCAGATCTAGATCTCAACCTTACAACCATTTAAGGCAAACTTTATCTAAAGCTTGCGCACATGCATGGCTTTTGGCTCTTCGGCCTTACAACATTTAATACAATTTCAAAATTTGAAAAATGAGAGGGTTGCACCTCTCTCTTTCCATTGAATGCATGCTTTGATGTGATGGCTAGATTGCGCATAGCTATCTTGGAGCGATGCTCTTGCATCATACTCCTCTGCTGTGAGAAATTCATGAGCTCCTGCTCATGAGCTTCCCAGCATGGCTGTCAAAATCCACCTGGATCCAAAATAGTTCTTTGGAGTTGTCCATCCGCTCCATCGCTTCACTGCTGCTATTGCTTCTACTACCCTTCTTCCATGGCAGGTTCTCCTCTGCTCAACTTCCCTTTGCTGACCGCTTATGTTGATCTAATCATCAGCTTCCCGATTGCTTCAATTACCTCGTCCAACTACTCCAATGGCTGGCTCTTTGTATGCAGTCCATCCTGTTGCAATTCTTTGTTCTCCTTAGTGGGAAGATCTGCTCGATCTCCCATATTGCCTTTACCTTCTCTTGTGGCATTGAGTTTCCACTCTACTACAAAATCCAATTCTGCAATCCTATCACTGAGTTGTTGCTCAACTTTCTTCTCTGACAGCTTTGCTTCTGCCAGTTCTCCTTGTGCTGGTTGATTTCTAGCTTCCTCCAGCTGCTCCTTAGACTGGAACTTCCCTTCATCTGCTGCTGCATGCCTCATCTTTACAATCATCATCATATGTTCATCTCCTTGGCTGAAATTTTCGTGCAATTTCTCTAAATGCTCTTCTCTTGAAATCTCCATGACTGTCTACTCATGGCATTCATCGACTGGCTCTAGATGGTTTAACCAATCCTCCAACATTTATAACTCCTTCTCCCATGGAGTGAGCATCTTAACTGTGTGCTCCTCTTCTTTTCCTTGGGCAGCTTCTGATATTTTCTCCTTCATCATGACAGTCTCTGATCATCGTCGTTCCCTTTTCATACCTGCATCACATACACAGTTAACTTTAAAATCATTTGGCCCCATGGCCTCCTTTTCAGATTCTTGTTGCACTATACCCTCATGCACAATGCTTGTATTAGCCTCTACTGGACTATTTGGCAGGAATACTCGAATTCCCCCAATCATCAGAATACTTTTCTGACCTTCCTTCTCTATGAGCTCCTCTTGCTGATATGAACTCACCTTTGAGTTCATCTTCTCTCCCTTGCCCACTTGGTAGTATGGGAAATTTCTGCTACCCACCTGCAGTCTATGAGATCAATCGATCCCATCTCCATCAGCATTCCTTGCTGACATGAACTCACTTCTAAGCTCCCGAGACTTTCAAACAGTCTCATCTCCTTTTCCCTGCCCACCTGGAAAATTGGGAATTTTTTGTTGCCCACTTGGCAATCTATGAGATCCTCCAGCGATCTCATCTCATTCTCAATGTCACTGAGATTTCTCCCAGTCTCTAGTTCACAAGTGTGAACCACTCCTTCTCTGTCATGAAGGCTTCTAACATGCCTCAGCCATTCCTTCAGTAGTCTCCACTACCTTCGGGCCAATAAATACTGAACTAGCCACCTTACCCTTCTCTTTATGGGCCATTCATATACCCAATGCGGCTTTGCATCCTGCTGCATCTGTAGTGCAAGATCTTCCATTCTCTCCCTTATCTCAGCGAGCTCTTCATCCATATCATATTTTCTCTGTTGCTGGTGGTTCTTCTTTCCACCACGTCCATGGCATTCAGTAGCCATCTTCATGTTCCAGTCTGCTCTCCTGGAAAACTTGTTGCTGTCACTCTGCAACCATGAGTGCTTCCAGCCTTTCCTATAGTCCTCCTGACTGTCTATTGACTTCTACGCACCTTGCAACAATCATCACAGAGCTTCAACACTCTGTCTTCCTTTTCCTCTGGCTCCCTTTGCCTGCAATATACAGACAAAATCAAGTTCTGATACCACAACTAACGCAAACCCTTGACCCTCGGGCCAAGATCCGCACAGGATCCATCTTCTTCGAATCTGCATAACTGAAATAGTTCTTTCGGGCCCTCATTGGAACCTCACAAATCTGATCCACAGGTCCTTCATGAAAACCCCACCTGCACAACGTGCACCAGGCATGAGTCTTCACCTCCACACGACCACCAGATATGACCTCCAGCCAAGCCAAGAGATGCTTTTCACATTTCGTGACTCAACGATGCGAGAGAGTCAAGTATTTTGACTCTTCAAACCCCAAAACCTGAAATCGCTCCATTAGACGAGATCGACAACTATGAGCCTCCCTCGATCCAATGGTCCTGGCTGTATCAAGATTTCGGTAACCGGGAGTTTGAAATGTAGCAACCCCAACCACTGGTCACTCCATTCCCTGAACTCCAAAATTTCTCCTTTGGCGAGATCGACGGTTGTGGGCCTACCTCGATCCAACGGCTTACGTTCTTTCGAGATTTTCTCCAAACCTTGACCACTCCTTTGACTTCCGCCGCACATACCCTATGATTGATACTTGGGACCCACCTTTCGACGTTTCTCTCTTCGTGATTTTGGGAGTTGTGTTGACCATGCAACTCTACCTCTTGAGCCCCGAAACCCGATTGGGGCCCAATGACTATTGTCCCTCAACCTTTCGATAATTTTTCCTTTTACTCTTCAGGATTTCGCGACTCGTGAAAATCCACAGCAAAGATTTTCCTTACCTTTTGAAACTCTGATTCCCGAATTCCCAAAGCCTCACCTTCCTCTGATCTACGACTGAGATCTTCCTTGATCTGATAGCTCTGGATCTTTTGGTATTTCGCGAACTGGGAGTTTGAAACTCTTGATTCCAAAATCACAGCCTACTCTACTTCCCAAACCCCAAAATGCCAAAATGTAGAAATGGGCTCATCAACGATTAGTCCCTAACCAAATCTCGGTCCATGTGACTGCTTCCTCTGTGACCATAGCCCTACTCCAAAGACACATCACATTTCGCAACTTCAGGGTTTTGAATGCAAAGTGCCCCGGCTCCTTGTCATCGGAATTGCCAAAATGTCGAACCCCAAAATGTCGAAATGCCAAAATTCCACTCTAAAGAGGAATCAACGACTCCTGTTGCTTCTCATCCAATGGTTGCTACTCCTCTTGAGCTCCTGAACGCTAAAAGACACTCAACCTTAACCTTCTCACAGATCTCTTAGATCCAATGGTCCACGGTATTTCACACTTCTCCAGGAAGTGTCTCCACCGTCTGTTTTAGCTCCTGTTACCCCTTTCGCGATTCGAGACTTGGAGCAACCAAGGATTTGGCTTGCACTCCAACCTCACAATTCTCAAATTCATGAAAATGATCCAACAACCCACGAGATTTTGCACTTCTCAATGAAGTGTGTCCACCATTCATTTCGGCTCCTCTCCCACGCGACCTCCCAGAGGTTAAACTCCATGCGCCTTCCTCTAGATTCGATGGCTATCGGTCCTGTACACTAGATTTGAAGACCCAGATCTGTTTCTCTTCCTTGTGCACTTTCCTGTGTGCATCTAGACGTAGACTTCAATGGTCTAGATCTCGCCTCTCCAGTTGATCTAACGACAGCTATGCTCTACCTTGAGCATTCCCTTCTGCCTTTCCCTTGGAAGATTTCTTGCCCCAAAATGCCTCATCCTTTATCTCTGCTGCGAGGCCTGTAACCTTGGCTCCCGCCTGTATTCTAAGAGGCGTTCCTCCTCCTGAGATTTATTTCTCTGGACCTCAAAGCTTCCTTCGAACTTTGCAACCTCTTACAGGACCTTTGCACGAAATGGTGTTATCTCTTCTGAGCTTATCTGTGGCTCTGACCTCAAAGTGTCTTTGTCCCTTTCTCTCCTTGAAGGGATGTAAGAGCCCTCTGGTAACTTTTTGCTCAAGCATGCTTTGTTGAGCCTGTAGGGTGTTCAGTAACCTTGTGAGAGTCTCCTCCTATGACACTTATCTTCTCTCTCTAAACTCAAACAAGAGTTCCAACTCAAACAAGAGTTCCTTCTGTGCACACTTGCACCAACTCAATGCCCACCTGGAAGAGTTCTCCAGAATCCTCAGTGACTCTGTCTCCTCACCGAACTCGAAATAGAGTTCTCCTTAATGCATCCTATGCATTTTCTCAATGCCCTCCTGGCAGAGCCTTTAGAAAATTCTCAACAATTCTGCTTCTCCTCTCTGTGCTCTCCTCTACACAGTTTCTCCTTCAAGGTGTTCAGCAACCTTGAGGCTTCCTCCTTGAGTCAATGACTTTAGCTAGTGTTCCCTCTTGGCACATGTTTGTCTGAAATTCCGCAGAATTCAGAAGTGCACTCTTGCACTGGTTTTCAAAGACTGCAGTAATCTWTCATGCACTCTTGCATGAAACCACAAAGAATGTAAACTTGAAATCAAAGAATTCTCAGATAGGAAAATCTATCTATCCCTGCAAATGCATATCTAACATACATCTACAACATATCATCAACACATAAAGACATTCATCCATGAACTCACAAACACATGAACAACAACATGTAGGAAAAACTACTATGATTGTATTAATATGAAATGCCTCTTTACAGTGTGCTCAATCTCTAACTGCAATAGAGTCACTGCTTCCTCTCTTCTCTAACCTACTCTCCGTTCTACTCTCCCCGAACTAAATATAGAATCAAAGAAAATCTTTTTACAAAGAGGGGCTCCTTGAGCTCTTCCCTCCATCTCACCAACTCTCATTAAATTACATTCAATTACATTGAATGGTTGTCTAGTCCGAATAAGATCTAGATCTCATCCTTACAACCATTTAAGGTAAAATTTATCTAAAGCCTACGCACATGCATGGATTTTGGCTCTTCGGCCTTACAACATTTAATACAATTTCAAAATTTGAAAAACAAGAGGGTTGCGCCTCTCTCCTTCCATTGAATGCGTGCTTTGATGTGTTGGTTGGATGTCGTGTAGATGGCTTGGAGCGATGCTCCTACATCATAATACCAAAACAAATTTTTCCAATTGGAATTGTTAGTTGTTACTTCTTATGTAATACAAAGAGAAATTTATCCAATTGGATTTGGAATTGTTAGTTGTGTCTTCTTGTGTAATACCAAGAAAACTTTATCCAATTGGAATTGGAATTGTTAGTAGTGTCTTGTGTAATACCAAGACAAATTTTTCCAATTGGAATTGGAATTGTTAGTTCTGTCTTATTTTGTAATACCAAGACAAATTTTTCCACTTGGAAATGGAATTGTTAATTGTGCCTTCTTGTGTAATACCAAGAATTTTTTTTGGTGGGGTGCCTCGAAGCCAATTTTTCTCTTTAAACATAGGAAACTGGTGGAATCAAGATAGAAATTCATCAAGGAAAGAAATACCCATTCAAAAGGTAGAAGAAGAAAGAGAAAAGGTAAATTTACATATGTAAAAATGTAGGATTTAAAAATAAGGAAATCCAATTTCTAGTGGAATAGATGATATTGTTGTTTCTCCTCCATCATGACAAGAAAAACACAAGAGTTCATTAGAGACCAATCTAATTAGTATGTCATCAAGACAATTTGTTGTGGATGACCAGATGATGGAGTATTTTCTTGGAGCTTATTATACAATAGATGAAATTAGAGAGGCAATTGGTGCACAACATTATGGTGAAGAAGTTGCTTTTGTGAAACCTCTTGTTGGACATTCACACGTTCCAGAAACTAATCACGGGAATGTCCACTCTCCTCCTAGAATTTACCCGCTAATGATTGAAGGGGAAATAAAACAAAATTGTTAACTCCACAACAGAGAGGTCAAGAGTGTCAGAATAGGGGTTCATCGTCCCTACCTAGATTGAGTTGTGTGTGGCGAGGAACTCCTAAATGCATCTAGGAGGATGAAAGTGGTATAGCATCACTTGAAGGTAAGTTACTTAACCGTACTATTCATTATCATTCTTATAAAATCGTTAAAGAATATTTTGAACCAAAATCCGATGTCGCTAAATGTCAAATTTTTTTGGCTTTGTTAAAATCTAGAAGTTGAATAATTGTTAGGAGAATTTTTGGCATTAAAAAAATCAAAATTTTAGAAACAAGTCATCATATTGTTAGAAAACTTGTGCATGATTTTCAAATAATTGGTAAGAAATCTTGTTCTAAATACCGTAATGAAGCCTGATGTGTCTTGTCACAATCAATTGTTAGCAATATCACAACGAAACATCATTTTCTCCAACAAACCTCTCATCTCATGAAATGCAATATCAAAACCCTTAGAAAGTATTCTCATAGATGAGATAGCCTCAACATAGATAAAATCATTAAAGAATATTTTGAACCAAAATTTGATGCTACTAAATGTCAATTATTTTTAGCTTTGTTAAAATCTAGAAGTTGGATTATTTTTATGAGAATTTTTAGCATTAAAACAATCAAAAGTTTAAAAACAAGTCATCATATTGTTAGAACCCTTGTGGATTCTTTTCAAATAATTGGTAATAAATCTTATTCTAAATACCCTAATGAAGCATGATGTGTCTTTTCACAATCAATTGTTAGTAAGATCACAAGAAAACATTGTTTTCTCCAACAAACCTCTCATCTCATGAAATGCAATATCAAAACCCTTAGAAAGTATTCTCATAGATGAGATTACCTCAACATAGGTGGCTAAATATATTTTTCAGCCTTAATTAGTAGGCTACCTCGTTCCGACATGAAGTTAATTGGAGCAATTAATGGACTAGTACATGATTTTTGGTGTGAGAACACTAACCCTTCTTCCAACCAAAAATATGTACTAAAATTGAGAAGGGGATCTAGGGACCATGAACCCCATATTAAACACTTTATTGAAATTATATAGACATAATTGTATGAGAGATTTATGATAGTACATAGTGCACTTAACTAGGGCCAAATATCTTTCCATAAATGCAAACCTTGGTATGTTAAAATAAACACAATTTGTAACACATGTTGTTGTAGATATCACTAGAGTATGGTTATTATCACACACACACACACACACACACACACACACACACACACACTCATTTCGTGTATTGCACACCACCCTTTTGCAAGAATTTTCAGTTATATTGTCATTGTCATCATCTAGAGACTTTATTCACAACATATTATGTACAAGGCCAGAGGGTTGTACATTTAATAAAAAAAAATTCTTAGATGGGACATGTCCCAGGTGTGGTGGAGTGAAGTTACTGAGAAAGTTAATCCATGTAAGCGGTGAGTATGAATTGGGGAGGAAGGAGGTTTCCTTACAAATATTTAAATATGTCGCATATGATATTGATGGAAGGGAGGAAAGAAAAAAGATACAATTGGTGACTTCCTAGTTATAAGTATGTGACTTAATAAAGTAATTTTTCAAAAAGACATGACAACAACATGTCCATGTGGCTCAATGGTAGGATGAGCATTTTATAATATGCAAAGATACATTTCTGACGAGTATTGTCTTATCAGTAGTTGATTTTTCTAAGAACTAAACCCGTCAACCGCAAAATAAGATTCAAAGATAATATTAACACTCAGAGTATGTCATCATAATGGTCCATATCACATATAGGCATGGTTCGCATAGTAACAAATAAAAAAAGTTATATTGAACGAGTATCACTTCTACATAAGCGATGATCGATGCCATGCCTTATCCTACGTACAACATTTATTTTAGTTGTTTTACAATCACCTTAAGGAGAGAAAAATATAGATGGATAACCATTATATTTGGTTGGATGGTTGCGCAAGCCAGTTCAAAAATTCTTGTGCATTTGAAAGGTTATATATGTTGCACAAAAAACTCAAGGTACCATAGTTTTGGAACTATTTCAAGTCTGTTCACGGGAAAGAGGAGCATGATGGAGAAATCACATGTATACAAATAGCATTACACATGTAATAAATGAATTTCAAAACTACTTCTCTCATTCGATATGAAAAAACCATTGTTGAATGGCGTTCTTCAGTAATGTGAGAGGGAATAAGAATCCGTGAAGACCAATCACATAGGAAATGACATGTACATATATATTTTTGGGAGGTGGTTGATGTAGATTGATCAGAGTTGTATGAATGAAAAAAAATATAGGGCACTCATGGATTCCATTCAGTTTGAACATCAAACAACATAATAGTTGAAATATGGATGAGAAAACTCTCTTTCCTCTGTGGCCCATGTAGTAGTAATGAATGAGATGATTGTGAATCGATAGAATGGGTTGATAAATAAGATCTTGTATCACTCCCCATTCATCAACGTATAATTATAGAATTATCTCAGTTGGAGGAGGACCAATCAAGTATTTCAAGAGATTATGATCACGTCTTGAATCTTCTACTTCCAGGTTCTATGAAACCTTCTATTAATGTTTGAATACCTATCATCAATGTTTTATGCTTTTGGCATTTAGTGGACCCATGTGTTGGCACTCCATTTTTTACAGGGAACATGTACCTAGTGGTTGCACCAAGAGGTAATGAATGGGGCAATGATTATTGTTTGTCACATTCCTTAGAGGGAATGAAAAACCTCATGTGATCAGTAACAAACTTCGAAGGCATTGAATTTTTTATTGGGTTGATGGTTATTAAAGGAGAATATATGACACAGGATGATGGAACATGGAAAAAATGTGGTTATGTATCTCAATATTATAGACCAGGTGAAACTATATACCACTTCACAAACTTGGTTGTTGGTACAAACCTCTAACTACAAAAAATTCCAAGTAATAACTCATCAAAGGTACAATACTTATTTCCTTACTCCGAGCATGAGAAGTTAATGGATACCATCAGTATTAGAAGTCATCACGATGGCTTTCTTGAATGACCATAGGTATGTAAAAGGAATAATTGAAAAAATATTTCAAATTTATGAATGATTGAAATTTTGGCTTCATGTTATGGTTATAATGGTATTCTTGTATTTTGGGGTTCTTTTTTGTTGTTAGGTAACTATGTTTATAATTTCATTGCCTTGCCTTTCCTTTCTTACCTTACCTTTCCTTTCTTTCCTTTCCTTTCCTTCCTTTCCTAGCCTTTCCTTACCCTTATTGTGTGTCCTTTCCTTTCCTTGCTATGCCATGCCATGACATGACTTGCCTTGCCATGCCATACATTTCCTTTCCTTCACTTTCCATTCCATGTTATTCCATGCCTTGACATGACATTCCTTTCATTTCCATGGTATGCCATGCCTTCCATTTCCTTTCCATGTCATTCCTTTCCATTCCTTGCCATGTCATGCCTTACCTTGACTTTCCATGCCTTTCCTTTCCTTGCCAAGAAATTTCTTTCATTGCCATATCGTGAATTTCATTGAATTGCCTTGCCATGCCTTGCCTTGTTTTTCCATGCCTTACCTTGCCTTGTGTTTCCAAGCATTTCCTTTCCTTTCCTTTCCATGCCATGGCTTGACATGTATTTCCTTGTCATTCCATGCCATGACATTCATTCCCATTCCTTGCCTTGTCTTGACATGCCTTTCCTTTCCATGTCATGTCGTGCCTTTCCATGTCATCCCTTTCCTTGCCTTTTCCATGCCTTTCCTTTCCTTTCCTTTCCAATCCATGCCTGGCCTTTCCATGCCATGCCATTCCATGTCTTTCCTTTCCATGGCATGCCTTGCCTTGTCATTCCATGCCATTCATTTTTCCTTGCCATTCCATGCCTTTCCTCACCATGCCATGTCATCCCATGCCATGCCATCCCATGCCATTCCTTTCCTTTCCATGCCTTCCATTACCTTAAAATCATATAAATAAAAACTATGTAAGGAAAAAATGTATACACGTCTAAATGAAGCGAACTAATCAATAATTTGAAAATTTTAAAGTAAAGTGGGGAAAAATGAAAATCATAAATGTATAAGAGAACAATATATATGCCCCAAAAAGACAATTTTATTGTTTGATAGCTAAATGGCATAACCTGATTAACGAGTATGATAACTAGTTAGGATCCCAATAAGTGGGATTTTTTTGAACCATATTCTACTCATAGAAACATGCAATCATGTAGGAGAATTCTCAAATAGTGAATACCTTAGGAGGATCTACACCTAGATTGTCTAGAAGGAAGTTGTATAAGTGGATTGATTTGTCTTATACAATCGAACATAAATGTATAACCAAAAATGAAGATAAACAAATATGTACTTGAAAGAAAGTGTGCTTATTTTCACCATAATGCTTAATCTATGATATAAGTCATCCTTCCATTATAAGCTTCCACCAAAATACTCAAGAAAGATTAAAACAACATGAAACTCAATTTCATTTGCTGAATTTGAACATACTTCCCCCTTCCTCCCTTTATTTACATATGATTTTTCTCCTTTTATAGAGGCTAGGATGAAATATGAAAAGACGTCACCACCTCCTAAATATAATATAATGCATAAATTTGAATAATAATTATTATTTGGTGGTTGGGAGGAAAAAGGTCACAAAATATAATGTAGACTAAGGTCATTTACGCAAACTAAGGTCTCACCACTAGTATATTTTGTACACAATTAGTTTCAATGAGACTTATRCTCTTAAAAATTAATATATTCCTTGCATTTTTCATCCATATTTAATATCTACAACTCATTAAACGTAAAATGATCTGTAAATAAATATCATATMTTATTCACTATCCAATTTTAAATAGAAACCAATATATACTAAAAATCAAACTATCATCTTCAACCTTAAAATATTAACAATCCCAAAATAATTATATATACATGCCTAATAATTATTAAACATGGGATTTACATGAAACAAAATGACAACATCAAGTTTCAATACTCACACTGAGGTGATTCAAAAGGCATCACATAATAACCATAATTAGTTACTATGGCTCTATAGAGATATAAGGCATGTAACATAACCAACCACCTCTATTCTCCAATTGAGGTGATGGATCACTCAAACATTCTCCAATTACAAGTTACATGCATGCTAATTTAGAATTAATGTAATCATAAGAAGATAATAAAATTTATCTTTGTGTGTGAAATATGTCTAATGCAATTAATATCAAATAAGATAAATTAAAATTCAATTTATTATAAGCAACAACAAAACAACCTTTAATCCATACATGGCAAAAAATAGTAATCTTTTCATTTTGATAAATAAACAAGAAGTACTTTATTTATGGGTATTTATAAATGAGTGGGATACAAAGAAAGAATGTTCCACTCAACCATACACTCTCTATCAGACATAAGCTCTCTATAGTATAGGTCACCCCCAAGCTAGGGATATGAATTCATAATGGTGAAATTCTATGGATTGGTTTGAGTTTCTCTCTAGCTACACCATTCCCAAGAAAATAATGCATCTTCCCCCTCAACCTATACAACACTAGGATTGAGATATTCTTCTATATTAATCAATTGCTTAGGATATCCCACTTCCCTCCAATGATCCAACACAAGCTATCCAAGGAATCATTACTGAGAACAAGAAAAGTTTCATCTATAATTAATTTCCTCTTTTATCTGAGAAAACAACCATAAAATTCGTTGATATTTTTCTCATAATCTCATGATATTAACACTATGGAAACATTCATCTAAAAGGGGAAGAAAAAACAAAGGTTAATAATGAAAAGGAATTTCCTTGCATGCTTCATGCAAAGGAGATACCATGTTCCCTCGTGAGAAGTCCATGTATCTCCCTTTTCGATAACTAATCTCATTCTTTGAATAATTGAACAAACATGGGCAATGGTTAAGAAAATTATGATAAAAAAATGGAAAATAATAAAATAATATTATTTTCACTTATCCCCCTAATCCCTCTTCCATCCCCTTTCGTGGATTCATAACCCCATTTGTTTTTACATTTTTGTTTATAGTCTTAAAAGTATTTGTATTATATTTCAATCTACACATATGCAAAATCGTATATGTCCATCTTATAATCATTTCACTATTACATATACATTCATAATATAGGTATCAAAATCATAATATTAAAAGGCATCTCCATTAGAAGTGGATATTTGAGCCCATTCATAAGGATCATTAATAAATGGTTGAACCATTACACAAGATAAACCTAAAGGAAAATCCCTTCTTTCTCTCTACTAAGTAGAAATAATTGGAAACTTCCTGAAACTTCCTGAGCACCTGAGTGGGCCCAATGGTTAAGAACATGTGTTATCTTCGGGGAGGTCACAAGTTCAAAACCGGTGGGGGTAGGGATGCTCATATTGGCCCGTTGTGACAAGGTTGGAAGGGTAGACGACCCCTGGGATAGAGGTTCACTTCGGTGGGTCTCGGGACGTCTCGGCCCCTACTGAATCACAAGTTATTGGTATATCTGGCTTGCGGGCTGTTGGATATACTCTTGGGAGGTTGTTGTTCCCATGGTTAAAAAAAAAAAATTGGAAACTTCCTATCTTGACATTCCATTTCCATAATTCCAATCATTGTAAACGTCAAGCACTTGTAGTCAATAAATGTCAAGAGCCGTCATGCATGCTACATATAATAATTATAATGTATAAAAGGATGCACGCTACATACAATAATTCAGATTTAGAAAAAAACTTCCTATCTTGACATTCCATTTCCATAATTCCAATCATTATAAACGTCAAGCACATGTAGTCAATAAATGTCAAGAGCCGCCATGCATGCTACATATAATAATTATAATGTATAAAAGGATGCACTCTACATACAATAATTCAGATTTAGAAAAGGCATATAAGATTATAATTATTATGTTAAAAAAAACAATGAAATGAAGGATGAAAAGAGTAAACATGTGAATGGAAAATCTAATTCTAGCAACAAAAACGTGATAGCTTCTCATGATTTTGTATTTTTTGTTTTCATATTCTTTTATCAAACTCGTGTTAAATGTTGGATTACATGTAATGAAGCTTACAAAAAGATTTGTGAACTCCATTGTAAATGAGCGTGGAGGTAAGCGGTGAAGGTTTACTTGGCTAGCTTGGCCAGATCTGGTCAAGGGAATGCTAATGTTAAGGTGGAGCATTGAGACTCCAGTGTGAAGTCCCTGGAGCTGAGCGACAAATGTTCACTCGGGTTGGTTTGACAGGATTTGGTCAAAGTTGTTTGAATGAAAAGTTCGAGATGGAGTAGTGTGTCAAGGTTAGACAGGTGGGTCTGTAGAAAGGATGATTTGTTGGCAGGTCAATCAATTGTTTGAGAATTTATGATGAAGGTAGGTTCATATCCATGGAACTTGGAAAGTATTGCAAGGAATTTGGGATTGAATAGGCATGTTCAATAATGCAGAAATAGTTGTGGATAGAAGTGGTTGTGTTATCTGGTAACTCAGTCACCATCGGTTGCAAAAGACAAGATGATTAAGGAAGAGGTATGAATAGGTCATCTGGTGATTTACTCAAATGTGAAATTATTTGGTTGTGATACTTATGTTTTTATCAACATTCTAACTAGGACCTAGATAAAAAAGATAGATATTTGATATGGTGGTGATGTTAAGGGATGCATACTGTGGGATCATACTACCCACATAATCATCATGGACAGAGATGCAGTGTTTGATGAATCTCCTTTTATAAACATAGACATAGTAAAAGATGAAAGGTCCAAAGCATCACTGGTAGCAAAGGGGTATTTGGAAGGTATTGATTTCCATGAAAGTTTCTCACCAGTTCTAAAAGGCTAGTTTCTATTCATGTTTTGTTAGCTCTAGTTGTGTAAGTATAGCTAGATGTTAGAACTATTTTACACGGAGTTTTTTAGATAAGGGGATGTATTTGGAACAACCAAAGTGAATAATTCATAATCAGAACAGAAGATTTGTTTGCAAACTCATCAATCATTGTATGGCCTGAAGCATGCTAGGAAAATGATACAGGATGTTTGATTCCTTCATGGTGAGGGAAATTTTACAAGAAGTGAGTAGAACCATTTTGTTTATGGTATATTTATTATCTTGGCATTAAATGTTATGCTTGTAGCAAGCACAAGCATGTTTGAGATCAACATGTTGGCTCAGTTGGTTAGGATGTTTGGTATGAAGGATTTGGGAGTAGAAAAATAAATCTTGGGCATGGAAATACATAGAGACAGGAAATATGCTAAGCTCAGTTATCACAAGAGAATTATGTGGTGAAGATACTCAGTAAATTCAGTGTGAATAATTTGAAACCGGTAAAATCCCTTTGGCTTTCCATTGTAAGTTCTTTTCAGGTTTATGTCCTAACTGATGAAGAAAAAAATGGTTATATGTCTCAAGTATTATATATGTTAGTAGGAAGTTTGATGATTGTGATGGGGAATGATTAGCATTTCACATCCAGTTGGGGTTGTCATAAGACACATGGAAAAACCAGGTGAGGAGCATGGAAATGGGTGTTTCAAACACAAAATCACAAGTATCACCTACAGTGGTTGCAGTGATTATGATTCATGAGATTTGGATGAGAGGAGATCTTCCTCGTGTTATGTCTTGAAAAAATGCAAGGATCTATTGGGTAAGTTTGGACAAGTACATGATGTGGTGTTTTGTGGTGGTCAAAGTGTTGTGCATTTGACCAAAGGTCCAAGATATTAAAATGGGACAAGTGCATCGATTTATTAGACATGTTATTGATGGAGGCAGAATGGTCCATACTGGAGTGAATCGTGCACGCATGTTCATGTAACAATATTGTTAGAAAATTTGTGGAGTTGTGATGGGTTTGGCTTCTCTTGGCTTGCACAAAAGGTGATGAATTAATTAAGGGAATGATATATCATGTAAATTGTTGTCAAGGTGGAAATTGCTAGAATCATGCCAATGAATTTTCCATACGGTCACATGCACATGCATGCAACTAATTTAGGAATGTGCATGCATGCATTCTTTTGTGAACGGATTGTGTAATTGGTGGATTATAATCATCTAGTCTAATTGTTTGAGAGATGCTATATATGTGAGCATACCCATAGAGGTGAGAGTGCAATGTGTCAATTGGATTTCCAAATAAATCATTGTGTCAATTGTGTGATTAATGTTGTGTTTGGTTTGTTGTTCTCAGTTAACCTTAAACCCGTACCTAAAGAGGAGATGGTAAATTTAGTAACTATAACCCTGGAGCAATGGATGATGCATATACTAGGATATACACCATTAAATGATATCTAATTACAAATTGAATTTGGCTATCTACCAATTAAATGTTATCTAATTACAAATTGAAGTTGGTTATCTACAAATTAAATGTTATCTAATTACAAATTGAAGTTGGTTATCTACAAATTATAATCTATCATGTTAATAGTCATCTTAAAACACTTCTCTCAATTTTTTATTATAAAAATACAATTTAAAAAAAATAAAATAATCTTACCTTATGATTAATCATCATCAATTTTATAATTTTAAAGTAAAATCAAAATCCCCTTGAACAAAATTATGACTTTAGCAAACAATGAAAAGTTGATTTTCACAATCTAAAAGTTACCAAATTCGAGAGAAATTTGAATGCGAGTTATACAACGAAGGTATTCTTTGTCGTTGGTGCAGTAGCATCTCGGATGTAAAAATGCTTTTTCTGTACATTTTATTTGTTTTCAGTAGTTTAAATGTTTCTGTTATAACATTTTCATAAATTGGATGTTGTTACAGAAGTTGTTGAAGTAATTGTTACAGAAAAAGATATTACCTCCACTTGCATGATAGACTTAACAATAAAAGTTTGGTATGGATTAAATAACGTCACTCAAAGTTATAAATGGCTTCGCGGGTAGCAAGAACTGGTGGGAGTCTTTACAATCCGAGAGGAAAAGACGAGCATTATGTATGGCGCTTAGAAGAAGTTTCGAATAATTAAGAAAAGACTCACTCAATATGGTGCGGGCTTAATTTAACCAAGAAGCTAGGAATAAGAAATTTGATGTTTTTTAGTATATTATCAGGGTAAAAAATGTTTTTTGGTATAATAATTTTTTTAATATATATATATATATATATATATATATATAAAAATGGGCATTGAAATATTTTATCTATGGTTTAGATTGAATTTTTTTTAATTAATATTTTTTTAAATGTCTTAAGTCAACTTCTTATTAAATATTAAAGGAGTTATAAATATCTTTCATTATGTAAAGTAAAACACATTTATTAATCAATAAAAAAGAATTCACTTTTATTGAGTTTTTTTTTTTCTTTCACTCTCCATGTATTTATATAGAGTTATGTATAATTATTTTACTTAATGTAGATATTGAAATATTTTATTTATAGTTAACATTGAAACATTTTTTTGTTATTAATATTTAAATTTAACATGTCACATGTCAAATCCATGTTAAAAACAAAATAATTTAAACATCACTGTAATACTAGAGTGTAGAAAGATTCACTCAAGACAATAATTTAAAAACCTTATTTATAATCATTAATATTAATTATAATATTATTGTCTATATCTTGGAGAATTACTATATTTTTTATAATTTGTTGAGATATCATGATTTTAGATATTAATTTTATAAATAATGTAAAAACTATTAACAAATTAATTTAACATTTTATTTATTTATTTTACTTTATATTATATTATAAATGTAAATGATATCATTTTATTTCATCAAAATTTATTTTTCTATATTCTACTTAGTATACTAAGTACAAATTTTATATCAAAATATTTAATATAATTTTATTTCATGAAAATTTATTTTTCTATATTTTATTTAGTTGTTTTAAGTAATTTTTTTTATCAAAATATTTAATATTTGTTATGTTTTTATAGATCAATTCACATTGTATTAGTTTGGTTTATAATTATATAGTAACTATTTTCAACTATGTTTAATTTCTTGATTTTATTACCTTAGATTATAGAAAATAAATATTAATCTCTTATTAAAAAAATTGGAATAAGTAGATTTTATTTACTTAAAATGGAATATATATATAAAGAAGGGACAATATGTATAGATTAGTATTTATATTGAAAATGCATTTTTTTAATTGTTACTGTGTAAATGTTTGAGGAATTTGACAAGTTTCCAGCCCCTAAAAATAATGGGAAGAGAAATCCTAGCTTTTATGTGAAATGAGTCAAAACTCATTTGGATATCAATTGTTAATCATTACAAAATCAACTTGTAATAGTGACATTTCAAGTCACATTGAATCCATTTCTATATTAAAAATAACAATTTGAAGATGCTCAATTCAATTTAAATTAAAAACAATAACTTTGAAAATAAAAAAAATTACAATTTCAACCAAGATCTAATGATTGAATGATAAAAAACTTAAATTAATCAAAATCATAAAATATTTAGTTCTATTTTTAATTGTTTTATTATATATTTTCCATCTTAAAATAACCATTAATCTTTTATTTGAAAAAATAATAATATTTATATTTTTTAAAAATTATGTGTAAATAAAATAACAGATAATAAAAATTTACAATCATCAATTTTTTTATTTTTTTTATAAACAAAGGTGAATAATACCTTAAACATTCACTTCTAATTTAAAAAATTCTGATCTTTTAGTTAAAATCCATAACCAATTAACTTTGAATCTTTAATATTAAAAGGTGAACAATACATTAGACATTCACTTCTAAATTAAAAAATTCTTATCTTAAACAATTTTTATCTTTTAATTAAAATCCATAATCAATTAACTTTGAATCCTTAATATTACTTGACATTTTACATTTAAAACCAAAATACAAAGGTATTAAAAGGTATTAAAGTGTGATTTATTGATAATGATATAAAATTTTCAAGATAGATAATATTGATTTATTAATATCATATATTCCATTAATTTGTGTATCTACTCTATTAATTCATGTGTAAATAAAAAAACTACAGTAAAAATTTATGATCATCAACAATTTAACAATGCATTAGACATTCACTTTTAACTTATAACATTCTTATCATTTAGTTCATGTCCACAACCAATTGACTTTGTATCTTTAATATTACTTGGCATTTAACATTTAAAAATCCC
>SNQJ01S0072235.1:55470-78605 GCA_010110895.2 Picea sitchensis
GAGAGGAAATCATAGCGTTGGAAGTACATTAATGATTAAACATTTATTCACAAAATTCACTAGTTTTTCAGTGGTGAGGAAATCATAGTGTTGGAAGTACATAGAGGATTAAGCATATATTATAAAGAAAAGATGTGATTGGGAGCTTAGAAGTTAAGTCAAGGAATCCCCACATATTTAAGAAAAACTATTAAAGAGTGTGGGGGCACTAGATGTATTATAAGGATGTGATTGGGAGCTTGGTAGTACATTGAGGATTAAGCATATATTTAAAAAAAACTATTAAATGGTGTGGGGCACAAGATATTATAAGAATGTGATTGGGAGCTTGGTAGTTAACTCAAGGATTCCTCAAATATTTAAGAAAATCTATTAAAGGGTATGGGGAACTAATGTATTATAAGCATGTGATTGGAAGTTTGGAAGTTGACTAATCTCCAGATATTTGAGAAAAGTTATTAAAGGGTGTGGGACACGGGACACTATATGTATGTATGATAAGTATGTGACATGGAGCTTTGTGGTGGTTAAGTCAAGGGGAATAAGAAAAGCTATTAAAGGGTGTGGAGCAATGGATGTATTATAAGGATGTGACTGGGAGCTTGGTAGTTAGTTTAGGAATTTTTTTTATGTTATTATATGTGAATTTCATCATATTTTTATTCTCACTCTATTTTAACTATACAATTTTCTATAATAAAAAATAACCCAAAATATACTCAGCAAAAACATTGATAATTTAACCAATATATTTATTCTTATGACGGCTTCAAAATTGAATATATTTCTAAATATGGCATCTCATCAAATGATTATAAGCTCAAACAATATGGAAAATTGCTTCTTACAACACCACGAAATAAAAAAATTGTAACAACAACAATTATATTTCTTTATTTAAGAAATTAAAGGATAGACCCCTAAACCATAAAAGACACCATATCAACTTTATTACAAAAATTGTCCTTGTGTTTTCATAGTCAAAACATTAAAATGCCCACTATTTAAGAAAAAACACTTACCCATCCATTGGCTCAAAATCGTCAAACTTGTACATGCAAAAATATATTTTAAATGAGAAATAAGTTATAGGATACCATTTACAATTTCCTCCACAATTTCTTGCTATGAAATAAATTCATGCATTGTTAACTAAAATTTACAAAATATTTATATGTCGTATGTCCAATTTGAAAACATATAGTGCAACCATAACTTTGTACAATTCAACATTAAAGATAATAGTGGAAAACTATTATGAAAGTATTAATCGATTAAATATATTTCAAGTGCATATAAAGAAACGTTACATCTTTGTGTTCACTATGTTTATAACCAAAGTTCTTGAAGTGCAAATTGCAATTATAATTCATACTTCTTCAAGTAAAAAATTCAGCATACTAAAAAACATCTTTGCAATATAAACACAACTCACTTCAAAGGAGAAAGACGAATAACCTTCCATCTCTCAAAGGTCTAGAACACTTCTTGACTTTATATCTCTCCATAACCCATATACTACATTCCAATCCACATTAGATAATTCATGCCCATTCAAAGATATTCTCATTAGTGCATCTAGTGTATCAACCCTAGCCTTGATTTTGGAATGTCATTGATGATGTTTTGTTTAGAAAATCACATTTCACAATCCACTGTAATTGCAAGAATAGTGAGTACAACTTGCCATAATTTCATCATACCTTGAATGCTTCTTTCATTGAGAACCCTTTTCAAGTCATATTTAATGAATTAACATAAGGGTGCAACTCTCTTTTACAAGATTTAATGTCAAATAAAGCCAAAAATCCAACATCCTCTGATATGGTATGCTATAAATGTTGAAAGTGTTTAAAAAGTGAATGGTATGATTTTTTGTCATGAGTATGATGTTCTTTTGGATAATAACAAGGAATAAACAATTTTGTTACATAAAAAATATGAAGATCTAGGAGTCTTTCATTCAAAGAGTCTATGAGAGACTTAATATAACCTTTTGTGATGGTAGATGCCACACCATGTGGTTCCTCACAAGAGAGCAACCAAAAAATATGATGGTGTCTCATGACGTGTTAGTGGCAATGCAAACATGGAAAAACAACAAATTTTTAACTTAGAGGAATTATTCAAGGTACTTTTACAACGAATTTGAATATGGTTTAAGAAAATGAAACATAGGAAATTGAATTAGATTTCTGAATATACAACTTTTATTCATAGAAATTGTGAATAACTATGTCAAATTTTAGTTTTTCTAACATTGGTATGTTATTTTTCCAACAAAATATAAGGTATATGTATTTTTTCATGTAGGTGTTGAATACCTTAACGATATAATTTTTTTCCAAAAACTTGTATACTTGTAGAGAACTTGTTTTTCTAGTGCAGTGTATTTTTTGGAAATTTATAATATTAATTTGATATTTTTTTGAAATTATCAAAATCAATATATCCTTGAAATTAGAACATCCTTTTGTGTTGGAAAATTAGTTGTCATTGATTTCAACCCTAGAAGAAGTCTAGAAGCCTCTAGAAGTGATGGGTGTATTTGAAGAAGTCTCCAAAGTGGTCCCCTTATCATGTAACTTTAAGCATGGCCTTCACGCAAAGACTCTTTAATGAAGTCTAAAAGAAGCCCTAGAAATATGGTTAAGTGGTTAAGTAGTTAATAAGCCCTGAAGTTGTGGTCATGGTTGTCATTGATTTCAACCCTAGAAGAAGTCTAGAAGCCTCTAGAAGTGATGGGTGTATTTGAAGAAGTCTCCAAAGTAGTCCCCTTATCGTGTAACTTTAAGCATGGCCTTCACGAGAAGACGCTTTGATGAAGTCTAAAAGAAGCCCTAGAAATATGGTTAAATGGTTAAGTAGTTAATAAGCCTCAAAGTTGTGGTCATGAACCCTGAAGTTGATTAGAGTATGAAGGACATTGCAAATGCATGCAAAAAATCCATGAATTAATAGTCCTCATCAATTTGTTTCCAATGGTAGATGGCACACCATGTGGTTCCTCACAGTTGAGAAGTTATACTCTCTTAAAGTTGAAGCCCCGAAGTATGGTCAAGAAGCCCTGGATATAAGGACAATAGGTTAGAAGTTGGCCCTAAATTCAAATAAAGGAGAAACATTATCACAAACAAGAAGTTATAGGTCGACTCAAAGATCAAGTAAAGAAGTCAGTTGGAAGGGTATAAATAAACATCAAGAACCTCTCATTTAATCATCAATCAAGGATGTGATTCCTCAACAAAACTAAAGTAGCAGAGTTTTGTGGAGGAAGTGCTCGAAGCCGTAGATTGGAGAAGGGTTTTTATAAAACCCCATTTAAGCATACCCTTGCGAGTCAAGTATAGGGTGTCATGTGAGGCTTCGACTGGTTGTCTTCGTATCGTCATGCCAGGCCTCACCTATTGCTTGGTCTATTCCCATGAGGCAGAGGAAATTTTTGAGGGAGGTTATATTCTCTTGATGTTGTAATTAAGGAAGATTTGATGATCTGTGATCTCATGCACTAGGTTTTCAAATGTTGAAAGGTATGTATTTATGTATGTTTTGAGGGTTATATCCTAGTAATTTGGCATATGCTTGAGGCATATCTTGAAGGTGTTGGCACATGGTTTGAGGTACATATTTTATATTTTGGTTTATGTTTAAGGTAAATATTTGGTTCATGGCTTGAAGCATATCATGTATGTTTGGCAAATGCTTGAGACAGATCTTGGCACATGGTTTAATGCATATCATTGTGATTTTGAACACATGATTTGGAGGATATTCTTGGAGATCTTGGCATAAGTTTTATTTGGTTATTGGGGTTGTATCGATATCAGTGACCGTAACAGTGACAAGTTGAGTCTATCATTTATATTCAAGGGAGGAAGGAAGGGGAAAAGAAAGGGGTTTGAAGCCTCCTTCTATTTTAAAGAGCTTGATAATTTAGAGAGTTCTATCTTCCTTTAGGTTGGAGCCTGTAAACAGGGGGTTGGTGCCTCCTTCTAGTTGGTATTGGAGAATTTTGGAAGTCGGATCTTGTTATGAATGTAATCTTTTGATATATAAGAAAGCATTATGTGGTTTTCTCTCATTTGGGTTTCCACGTAAAATTCTTGTGTACCATGTATTTGTGGTTATATGTTTAAGGAATCTTGAATGAAATAATAAGTGATAAATTGTTGATATCTTAATTTATTACATATTGTGATTAAAAGTGGTAAAAAATGTCCAATATTGATTCACCCCACCGCTCAATATTAGTGAATAATCCAACAATTGGTATCAAAGAAGGTCCTTCAGAAACAATCTAATCACTTGAAGGTAGATCATGGAGTGGACTAAGAATGGCACACCATTGTTTGATGGTCAGAACTATGCCTTCTGGGGCAGAAGGATGAAAATGTTTGTGCAAGCATAAGGATTTGATGTCTGGAAAACAATATTAGACAGATATAAGGCACATGCCACTCCCCCGACAAATAATGATGGAAAGAAACTTAGTGAAAACAATTTGAAGGATAAAAATGTTATCCTAAGTGGCCTAGCTAGTTCAATATATGTCAAGGTTATGCATTGTGACTCTAGAAAGTATCTTTGGGAAAAACTTCAAAATGTTTATGAAGGAGATGTCAAATTCAAAGGGGAAAAGCTTCAAACTTATAGAGGTCGATTTGAACAACTAAAAATGAAGGAAGAGGAAGATATTGCAGCTTAGTTTCTGTGAGTTGATGAAATAACAAATGTTATTAAAGGATTAGAAAAAGAAATTAATGAACCAATAATTTTTCAAAAGGTAATAAGGTATCTTCCAATGAGATTTGATCCTAAGATTTCATCCCTATAAGAAAGAGAAGATCTTGCTAGGTTGAGCATGGATGAGCTACATGTAATCCTTACAGCTTATGAAATGAGAACAGAGAAGGATAATCCATCCAGGAAGGAAGCGAATTTCAAATAATCCAAGAAGACAAGAAATAATAAGAAAAAGACAAAATCAAACTACAGTTGTAGCATTGATTTAGATGAAGATGAAGAAATAACCAACTTCGTAAGGAAGTTCAAGAGAGAAAATTGCAAGTACAAAGGTAAGATTCCTTTGAAATGTTTTGATTGTGGTAAAATTTGTCAATTTTATTCTAAATATCCTTACGCGAATAATATAGATAGTGATGAAGAAGAATCCCACAAGAAAGAAAAGAAATATAAAAAAGGAGATAAGAAAATAAATAAATAAAATTCTTCAAGAAAAGCCTCTACTTAAGAGAAGAGAGTTCCTCATATGATTAGGATGATGAAAGTGATAGTGACTCAGAAAGAGTGATCTTTATGGCATTGGAAACTCAACAAAATGGTAATGAAGATTATGAATAAGAAGGTGAAGTAGATCTTGAAGCAAAACTATTCAACACCTTAAGTGAGGTAAAAAGAGAAAGGAAGAAAAATAAGCCACTCAAGGAAGAATTGATCAAGCTAAAGGAGGGTTCTCAAAATCCAAACAAAAACTATGAATAAGTCCAACAAATGATTATAAATCTAAATATACAAGTATAAGAAGCTAGAAGGATTGAAGAAACACTCGAAAACTAGTTGGAAGAAAGGGAGAAAATGAAGGAGAGCCTGGAAGCAGAAATAGTATCACTGGGAAGGAACTTCAGAAAAATGACACACAACAGAATGACACCAAAATATTGGATGAAATCATCAGCATTCAAAGGACATACTATGAAAAGTATGTACTAGCATATAAACAAACATATACGAAGAAGGGTTCAAGCTCCATAAAGATAGAAAATGAAGTAGAACAAAGGAGTTATGCAGAAGTCATCAAAGGTCCCATCAAGAAGGAAGAATACAAGTCTTCAATGGAGAACATTCGGGAAATGGAGATAACTCAAGAAGAATATTACAGAAGAGTTGCACCATCTAGAAGATCTAGAACATGAAATCGACAAATAGCAATGGAGAGAACTCAAGAAGAATATTACAGAAGAGTTGCACCATTTAGAAGATCCCCCACACTCAGGGAACAAACTATGGTTCTTGGTCTATGTTATTCCTGTAACAATTTTGGGCATAAGGCTATAAATTGTAGATCCTATGATAAGAACATAAGAAACTATGAAGGATACTCTAAAAATAGTTATCTCAAAAAGCATCATGAAGCGTATAACATAAACTATAATTGTTTTTCCTCATTAAATAATGAAGTAGAATGCTACAAATGCAACAATTTTGGACACATGGCCAAAGATTGCAAGTTGATTATCCCTCCAAATAAACCGAAGCAGGATTTTAACTTTCATGTAAAAGAATCATCTAGGATATTGAAAAGGAAGCAGAATAAACTGAACATTTAAGAATGTTCGATTGCTCTACAAGCCAAAACAAGAAAAAGTGATTTGTATGTTGATAGTCGTCGTTCAAAAGACATGATAGATGACAAGGAAAGGTTTGTAACTCTAAAGAAATAAATAAATGGTATCATAGAAACAGGTCTCGAGTTTGAAACTCGTCCAACACGCACTGGGGGGGATATTATTGGACATTGGGTTTAGTGCTTCTTCCAAGTTTCACGACATGGGTTAAACCCCTCTTATGGATTATAACTCCAAAAATTGTGGAAATGATAACTCAACCAAAATTATAGGAAAAGGAACAATCAAGCTTGGAAGGAAAGATTCCATGCCATAAAATGTCCTACATGTGGAAAATATGAAGCATAATTTGTTAATTGTGAGTCAAATGTGTGACAAGGGACATATACTTCTACTCGACTTAAAGAAATGAGTGATAAAGAAAGAAGGATCAGGTAAGTTGGTGGAGACAGCAATAAAGACTCCAAACTACATACACATCTTAAATGAGATCGGAAAGGAAAGATGTTGCTTGGAAAAAGGAAAATGAAAGTTGGAATTGGCACAAAATAATGGGTCATATGAACTTTGAAAATCTTATCAAAATCAATAGAAATAAAGGGGTAAGAGAAATTCCTAAAATTTCAAATCTATCCAATACTATGCACAAACATTGTCTCAATGGAAAACAAATAAGAACTGAGTTAAGAACAAAGGAATACTCTACAAAAAAACCATTAGATATTGTACACACCGATCTACGCAGACCGATGATAAAAAAAGGGATGAATTGTGAACAATACTTCATGCTACTCATTGATGATTATACAAGAATGACCAGAGTATGTTTTCTCAAGAAAAAGTCACAGGAATTCAAATGATTCAAGAAATTCAAAGAGATGGTTGAAAATCAGACTGATTTGAAAATCAAGTGTTTGAGATAAGATAATGGAGGTGAGTTTACATCAAAAGAATTCATGTACTTTTGTGAAGAATATAGAATAAAAAGGGAGTTCTTAGTATCTAGGACACCTTAGTAAAATGGAGTTGTTGAAAGAAAGAAAAGAATTGTACAAGGAATGGCCAAAACCATGTTTAAAGGTTCCAAGTTGGGCGATATATTTTGGGTACAATAACTATATACATTTTTTCATATCTTGAATAGAGGAATTCTTATAAGTAACAATGACAAGAATCCATATGAATTGTGGAAGAGAATACTAGTGAATGTCAAACACTTTAGAGTGTTTGGAAGAAAATGTTATATAAAAAGAGAAAATAAGAACATTGGAAATTTTCACTGTCGAGTTGCCAAAGGATATTGGTTGGATACTCAAGAAAATGTAAGGCATACAAATTCTACATCCTAAGGCTCAACAAAATAGTGAAAATCATAAATGTAAATACTGAGGAAACAAATGTGTTGAATACCAAAGAAGAAAGTAGAAATTCAAAAGATCAGGAAGTAGAACTAAAAGAAGAAAAAGTAGAAGAAGAAGAAGAGCCAAATGAGAAGCAACCAGAAGAAGAGAAATAAGAAACAAAAGAGAGTCAACAAGATTTCCATACACTTGCTAAAACACTTAACCATCAAGTTTAGAAGAATCATCCTCTAAAACAAAGTTTTGGAGATAAAAACGCAGGAATATAAACCCGATGAAGCAAATGGGCATGTACACTAGAAAAAATGCATCTATCATTATTTTCCATAGTTGAACCAAGCAACTTTGAGGAAGCCAACAATGATGGATATTAGATCAATGACATGGAAGAAGAGTTGAATCAAATAGAGAAGAATGAGACATGGGAACTGGATCCAATACCTAAGGACAAAAATGTGATTGGTACAAAAGGGGTGTTCATAAACAAACTAAATGAAGATGGAAAAGTAACCAGAAACAAGGCAAGGCTACTATGCAAAGGATATGCTCAAGTTGACGGATTATATTTTGAAGAAAATTTTTCTCCTACTGCTAGAATGGAAACAATCATAATGATATTGTCCTATGCTTGCTAAAAAGGATCAGAGTATATCATATGGATGTAAAATCAATATTTCTTAATGGAGAATTATAAGAAGAGGCATACATCGAACATGTAGAAGGGTTTATATTGTCCGAAAGGGAATAATATGTATGAATAATTGGGTAAATTCGTGGATTTGGGTAACACATTCGTGACAATCGAATCTCCAAAATTCTGAAAGTCATTGTTTCGGCTGAGCTAATTTTTTTTTTCGGACAAAAGATATTTTCTCGACCAAACCATTGAACGTCAAATCGAATGGTACAGTGACGATGCCCTTGATTTTCATGTAGAATTTTAGACGGATGGATTTGTTTCATACAACAATATTTTTTCGGCCGAAAGATATTCTGGCCGAAAACATATTTCATCCAAAAGAATATTTCCTCCGAAAAATTCTTTAGGCTGAACAAATGTTTATATATTAACTGCACATTGCAATTGTCCGGTCTTTTGAGATCTTGGTGAGTGATAGTGAGAGTGATGTCTTTTGAGTTGTTTGTTGTGGTCGCTTGAGCTGTCGGCGACTGTTTGAGCTGTTGTGGTCGTTTGAGCTTGTTCTGGTTGTTTGAGTTGTTGGAGTGACCTGTTGGTGGAGTTGTTTTGTTGGCAGGCAGACGATATCTGCAGGTATGCAATTATTTTGAAGTTTAGTTAAATTTATATGTCATTTAGAAATTAAATTTAAATTAAATTTTTAATTTTCAATTTAAATTGTGTTGTGACATGGTTGCGGATGTCCATCTCTATGGCCAAGCTGTGGGCATGCCAATGGCTTGGCCATAGGGTTGGCCCCCCGCGGCCAAGTCACAACACGTAGACTGTGACTGGGCCACAGGAGGTCAGCCATGTGGCCAAGCCGAGGGCGTTCCCACCGCTTGGCCATAGGGCTGCCCCCTGTGGCCCACTCCCTAGTGCCCCCACATGTTTATCTAAAATGCTTCATCATTCCAATACCCATATAACTATATTTTACAGACAAAATTAAATTCATTGAGAGCTTTGAGAGGAGCAGCGGGGGTTAACCTTTCAGCTGTATCAATTTAATTATGGAGCGCCTATATCATGGAAACATGCCTAACTCATCCTTCCTTCTTATGATTGGATATGTTGAAGCCAAACACTCCTTTCGTTTAAAATAATATCCAGAAAATCTCCACAGACGACGTTAGTCTCATGTACAACCTATCAAATTTCAAAGTACCACAGTCGAGATATGTTCTACAATCCACAACATTATAGATAATACTTTCTTTAAGATGTTCTGGAATCAAACGGTAGATGGAATATTTCCTGCATTTAGAATTAGATATATAGGCATTGTTTTAAAATAATTATTACATAAATATCATCTCAACAACAAGGTGATTCTTTTCACCCAAACATCAAGAAATCAATGAACAAGTTAGACCTTTATTATGAGGTTCCATTTTTATATTTGTACAGTAAGATTCTCAATAATTTAGGATATAGGTGGACCTGCTGAAGAAAACAATGCAATTTATTAAACAACGTAGCTTTGAAAGTCAATAATGGAATATGATGATCAAAATGCAACTATATAAATATATAAAACCTTTTTTTTCAAGCTGCTTTGCAACTTTTTAAAAAGTTTCGGATAGCTATGAGGAGTAGGGGTTCGGTGAAGAGTACAATTTGTAAGTTTCAAATAGTTGTGAAGAGTAGGGGTTGGGGTGGATATTTGTAATTTGTAATTTAATTTTGATTTGTGATTTAATTCATAGATTTGTAATTTAATTCATAGATTTGTAATGTAGATTTGTAAATATATTACAAATAAATTTGTCCTTCTATTTCTTTTTTTTTTAAATATAAATATGTTCTTCTATTTCTTTAAATATAATTCTGTTTATATGTTCCTGTTCTTATATATATATATATATATATCTTAGTACAGTTAGATCTAACTACGTTGAATTATAAAGCATTTACTGCCACTAAAAAAAAATTATACATCTAAGTACAAGAATTATATAGCATTTACTATCACTAAAAATAATTTATAGGTAATGATATTAGTATGTGCCTGAGAAGTCGGCCAGGAGCCAAATCTTCCATCTTTCACTCTGGTGTTAAAAATTTAGATTCAAACGCATTGCTTTTTTGTGCATAGATAATATCTTATTAAAATTGGTTGTGACTTGGCCACGGGGGGCCAACCCTGTTCCCAAGTCACGGGCATGCCCACAGCTTAGCCACGTGGCTAGCCCCCTTGTGGCCAAGTCAGAGTAATTTCAAACATTTTGTATTTTAAAAAAAATTCAAATTGTCCAACTTTTTATTTCAAGCGTTTAGTGATATTGAGTAATGACCTATAGGTAAAGATATTGAGTAACGTTTTTAGTGATGGATACTCATTTTAAAATTAAAAACTATGCTCACAATCTACATGGATTGCACTATGGATTGCACTAGTACATGGACTACATTTTGTTTTTCTTGGATTTATGCTATATTTTTTATTGTTTATCAAAATATAGTAATATAAAAGTGACATTGCATCTACACATTTTCATGAACACCATTTTTATTTTTGATGTGATTATTCCCCAAAAAAACCTAAAAATACCCATTTGAAGAACATAAAGCAAAAAAATGCATGTTCATTTTGATAATATTGAATTTGCATTTCATATGATTTTGAGAACATTGAATTTCTTAACTAATAAATTTTAGATGCAAATTATCAATAAATAACAATTATTATATCATTACAAAATGGAGTAGTATATGAATCTATTAGTAGTACTTCTAATAGATTATCTTCAAAATTTCTAGCTCGTCCACCCTAATTGAATTTTTAGGTTCCTATGAGTCTTGCAATTTTTTTAAGTTCCAGTTGACTAAAATCTCTCTCTAGGATTATTTTAACTAAGAGTTAAAAAAAAAATCAATTTACAACAAAATCTCAACTGAGAGCTGTAAAAAGATCTAGTTTGAGAATTTTTATCAAACCCCGCCCTTATAATATTTTGATCTAATAGAATCAATTGTCACATTTTGGTAAAAGAATATATATATCTATATATATATATATATGAAAATTTACATGTTTATATGTTTAAATTATACACACAAACAATAAATTTCTAAACAATATGGATTTTATTAAAAATGTAAATTTGATATGGGCATTAATAAATAATTTATAAACAATATGGATTTAGTGAATTTGATATAGACATTTAACAATCAACTATTAAGTTTTTAAATTTGATATAGACATTTAACAATCAAATATTAGGAATAGAGTAAGCATTTAAGTGATTATTCTGTGCCTGAGCAGTCGGACAAGAGCCGAATCGACTGTCTTTCACTCCGGTGTTAAAGATTTAGATTCAAATTCCCTGATTTTATGTCCATTGATAATCTCTTATTAAAATTGGTTGTGAATTGGCAGTGGGGAGCAAGCCCTGTGGCCAATCTGTGGGCATGCCTACAGCTTGGCCACATGGTTGCCCCCCTTACGGCAAAGTCACAATCATTTCAAATGTTTTATATTTTATAAAAATTTCATAAAAAATTCAAACTGTCCAACTTTTTATTCCAAACGTTTTGTATTTTATAAAAAAATCATATCTTTAGGAATTCAATTTATAAATCCATTTTTACATATGTAATATTAGAGTATCATTTCCAAATCTAAAAAATGTTGGTGCATTGTATTTGCCAAGAACTTGCAGAAGTCAAACTTTATGAAGGATTGATTCTCGGGGTGTGACAAGGCTACTAGGAAACCCAAAAACAATGGTATCCATTATAAAACTATAATTTAGACTTAAGACTTTTGCAATCATGGCAACAACAATTTTGGACATAGGATAAAAAATGTAAGAATAGTATGGGAGAGAAGTAGTAGGCATACAAGTTACTTGAATTAGATGACTCTTAATAAACTTATTGTTCTATATATGTGATATATTAACCCATTTGCTTAAAGTATGTGATCCAAATCAGACCTTTGGTATAACTAGCTCTTATATCTTGAACACTTATAACATATTACATTGTAATATGTTATGAATAATCTGCATTAATATAGCACTCAACAAATAGAAACAAACTTTGAAACATAGTCAATATATTCACTGAAGTCATTCCCTCAACCTCCATAACAGAAACACTGAAATATGTAACAGTCACTTTTTATTAATAGAAAAATTTACAAAAGACAGATCAATATTTCATGTCAAAGCCTCATTTACAAAGTTAGAAGAAAGAACAGTTTTAAATACATTTCATAGTTTACATTTTACAGTTTACAGTTTGTTTTAAATTTTAATATTTGTGCATATGTATAATATATGTACATATGTTATAATATATGTACATATATATAATATATGTATAATATATGTACATATGCTTCAATTTTAATATCAATGCATATGTTATAACATTGTAATATGTTATAACAATGTAATATGTTATAGTAATATATGTTATAACATATTACATTGTAATATGTTATGACATATTACATTGCAATATGTTATGACATATTACATTGCAATATGTTATGAAAAATCTGTGTTAATATAGCACTCAACAAATAGAAAAAAAACAGTGAAACATAGGTAGTATATTGACCGTAGTCATTCCCTCCACCTCCAGAATAGATACACCGAAATATGTAACAAAACACAATGAAAAGCTGATAGAAGAAATGAAATTTGAACTTGCAGATCTTCATTTAAGAAAGTAAAAAATGCAATTTGAACTTGCATCTTCATTCAAGAAAGTAAAAAATGCAATTTGAACTTGCACCTCTGTTTAGAAAGTCAAACGATTCAACAATTATGTTTAGAGAGTTTTTAGTTAACTCGGGCTGCCTTACCTTGATGAAAGATAATTTCGTACCAAACCCCCCACATTACTCATGAAGGTCATCTCTTGGAATATAAAAGGCCTTAATGGTAAAACCAGGCACGAGCTTCTCAGTCAAATAATCCTCTAAAAAAATATCTTGCTAGTACTTATACAAGAAACTAAATGCCTCTGACTTAAAAGGTCTTAAAAGTATGAAGACTCAAAAATGGAACATAATTAACGATACCCAAGAAAACTGATAAGAACACAGCAAAAATCTCATAGCAGAAATGCAATTTGAACTTGCATCTTCATTCTTGTGATTAGTTGCCTATACCTTAGATTGAGACTCTACACTCTTAACTATATTGTAATATTCACATAGCTCATACGGGTAAGATATGAAGTTGATTCCATTGCTTTAGCTCTCTCTTAATCAGAGTAAGTAAAACCCATATGTATTGGATAAGAGTATATACCCTTTGAAAGACCCTTGTTAATGATCTATTAGCCTTTGTATTTACACAAGCATTTAATTGAAGATGAGCTTCTATTACCTTTGGATAAGATACTAGTTGAAGATGGTGATATATTACCCTTTCTATTTACACAAGCATTGGAATCACCCAACCAAGTCTTGGTTGTCCACAGATTTTCTGACAAGATGGATCTACCAAAATGATTCAGAGGACATTCTTAGCCCCTGTATCGATCGAGTCACTCGAAGAAGGTCAGTAAGCATATAAACAACTCTTTATAACCGCATATAAACAAATGTTTAGCAACGTCAAATCATCTAATCACAGATGCTTAGTATATAAAAAGGTCTGTCATAAATAGAATTCCAACAAATTGCAATCATATAATACATTTTCTCTATTAATGCCCCCCAAGTGTAATACAAACCTTTTTATACCTAGTGCCATTGCTTTGTAGATGGAAGATTTCTTCCATCCAACCAAACATGGCATAAAGTTAATCATTTATTTTCATGGACTACGCTCCATACCTGTTGGATGCATGAAATCTGATTTCCCATATAGATAACCGCTACTCCATTACTAGAATTTGACCCATGTACTCTTGGTGGATTTACCAAGGTTATTTGTGCTAATATTAAGAAACAAAAATATATTTGAAATGGGCATGAGTAGTGGAGTTATGCATCACCCTATTATACTTGTGTCTAACATAAAGAACATTTCTATTAATTTTGTCTTATTGTTTTTTCTTTCTTCATAATTTTTGTTGGTCAATGTTGGAGATATTAAATCGTACTTGTCTTGTGCGTAACTTTTTATGAATTTCCAAAGGATATATATTGAGGAGAGATGTTGACATGGGTGATGCAGGATCATCATTGTCACTCGTGCAGAGCAAGAGCCATCAACATCTAGAAGTCTGTACGGGAGATCAATGTTGGCAGTTACAACAGACATTTTGAAGCCACCTTAACTTAGCGTCGTAATTAGTTTTGGAGGCACACTTGAAGTTGGGCCGAAAAAATCTAGAGGCACACTTGGACGATTACGAGCGAAATGGGATATTCCACGATGAATATCGAATGCAACTGGTCTAGATAGTTGTTAAGATAAGTTTTAGAGTAAACAAGTAGTCAGAGGGAACCCCTAAGAACTCTCGGTAATAAATAAAGGTTTTGTACACCCGAATTAGAAGTTAGTCAGTCATTGGTTGGTAGTGGCTATAGAGCATATGTTAGCTGGAAGATAGTAGGAAATTGAGATTTTCAGTAGTTTTGATTTTTCATTTACAGTTGTAACCATTCTTCATTTCGAAATAGAACAGAGGAGAATTGATCCAATGAATAGCGTGAACCTTGTTTGCAATTCTCTGTATTGTGTTTTCATGAATGAATGAATGAATCTCATTTTTGAGTAGATGGAACTGTGAATGTTCGAATAAGTTTCAATTGTTTCTCTTCTGCGGAAGTAGTGCAAGGTGTGCACATAGAACGCAAGGAGTGTGTTGACAAAATATGTTTTGATTTCGAAGCTCAGAAGAGATAACACGAAACTTTCCCTCTTCAAGGAGTGAAAAGAGACTTGTGCAAGGAGTGCACAGTTGTCTGCAAAAACCCTAACCTTGCATGAAGGTCTAGTGCAAGGAGTGCATAGACCCGAGATTTGACTAAGCGTCAAAGAGTCAGGAAAGGAAAATGCCAGGAAGGCAAGAGGAATTGCTCTTTGAGAAATCCTTCGGAATCTGAGTTATCGAATCCCTTAAATGCAAGGTGTGCATGGGAAGTCGAAGTCTTCAGAAGACCAAGCTCAGGAGGGGTAACAATTTTCATAAGTGTTAAAGAGATCCATGAATCAGACTCATCTATGGAACAAAGGTTTGAAACCCTTAAACACAAGGGGGAAAAGATCTCAATCATTCAATCTAAATGATAGAGAATTGGGACTGTCCAATGGGAGGGACGTCTGGCGAATGACCAACATTTCGCTGACTTGCATTGTGGATAATTCAAAGGGTGGAACGCTAAGAATTCGTGAAGCCAGAATCCGTGACTTGATCTAAGTCATTGGATCTAGGAAAGATTTGGACCGTTGATTGTCCAGGGTGAAATATCAACATTTTGAGGATTGGGGGATCAGAGGTGACAAGTCTTCTGACTTCGCGAAGAGAAAATTCCTAAAATCATCGTGACCGTTGATCTGAGGAGAGACATGGACCGTTGATCTAGTTCCATCATGATTTCAACTATCGGGAGAATGGAGGAAAGGGAACTCCGAAGTCGTGAAACGCAAAACATCGAATTGATCGCAGTCGTCGATCAAGGGAAGATCTAGATCGTAGATCTCGAGTCATCGTGATTTTGGCTATCGGGTGAACGGAGGTAGAAGCACTCCCAAGGTCACGAAATGCGAAATTGCGACACACCTTTCGCTCAAGCACGTGGTCACCGCCAGTGGTCACAAGGGAGAAAGAGATTAGCAAAGAGGAGCTAGTGCCCTCTTGGTGTTGAGGTTTGAACAACGCTAGGCAGAGAAGCTATGAGTCTCAAACGACCTACACATTTGGAGAAAGGAATTGTGTAAGTGGGTATGGAGTCTAGCAGAGACCCAGAGAATGAATTAGACTCAGTATCTTGATCGATCCTAGACCAGGAGGTCACGCAGCCCTTAGGAGAGAAAGGGAGGTCTGCATCAAGTGGTATCAGAGCCGATTTTTGTTTGTAGATTTCAGGCAAAGGAGACAAAAGAACTCAAAGTTGTACTATGTGTGTGTGACAGACAATCAACACAATCCTGCCAAAGAGACGAGTGGAACCACCTTTGGCCAATCAGGCTGTGGAAAGGGAGATGCGAGAACTCCGTGCAATATTAGAAGTGATGGAGGCTGCGCAGAGATGAGCACCTAATTTTGGAGACGTCAGTGATGTAGAGATCGAAGAAGCAGTGGGTGAGAATGTCGTCGGAGAAGCTGCAGGAGAGGATGTTGTTGAAGAACTCTTGCTAAGAGAAGTTTCCATATTGGGAGGTAGAGCCAAGATGGAGGTCCCAATGTATGAAGGCAATTTATATGCTGAAGAGCTATTGGATTGGATAAAATCCATGGAAAAATATTTTGACTATGAATATGTCGATGAGGAAGGAAGGGTGAGACATGTTGTCACCATACTAAAAGGACATGCAGCACTGTGGTGGGATGAACTACAGGCTGAAAGGAGAAGCAAAGGGAAGCAGAAGATAAAGAGCTGGGACAGAATGGTAGCCAAATTGAAGGCTAAGTTCATGCCCAAGGATTATTAGATCAATCTGTTCAGGAAGATGCAGAACCTGAGACAGAAAGGGATGACTGTTCAGGTGTACACAGAGGAGTTCTATAGGATGAAAATCAGAACTGGACAAAGAGAGAGAGATGAAGAAAAATTTGCCAGATATATAAATGTCCTGAGATATGAAATCCAGGATGAGCTCAGCATGATGTCAATAAGGACAGTGGAGGATACTTATCATTTTGTACTGAAGGCAGAGGAAAAGTTGGTCAAAAAACAAAGCCAACGAGGGAGAGGTAAAGCTCGGTCCCAAGCAAAAGCAATGGATTTACCCATGACAGAGCACCTAATTCTAAGGACGATACTGAGAGACCACACAATCATTCAGAAAGAGGAGGAAGTTCTCTAGAAAGACAAGGTGGTGGAAGAAATTATTCTAGAGGAAGAGGAAGAAGAGGAGGAGGAGACGTAAGATGTTATTCCTATGGAAATACAGGACACATGTCTTGGTAATGCCCCGAGAAAAAGAAATAATGAGGAGGTGAAGCTCACATTTCAGAAGCACAAATAAGAGATTTTGAAGCAGAAGGAGTAGGGGATGGAATATCCCTGATGTTGAGGAAATTTCTCTTAAAACCAGAGGCTGAAATTGAAAGGTCGGTGTAGAGGAACAGTCTCTTCAGAACAACTTGCAAGACTAAGGACATAGTATGGAAGGTGATCATTGACAGTGGGAGCACTGATAACCTAGTATACACAGAGATGGTGGAGAAATTGGAGTTGGAGACAACTGCACATCCGAAGCCATACAAAGTCTCATGGCTGCAAAAAGGACACCAGGTAATGGTTACTAAACAATGCTTGGTTGAATTTAAAATAAGAAGATATAGAGACAAAATTATGTGTGATGTAATTCCCATGGATGTATGTCATATTATGTTGGGAAGACCATGGCAGTTTGACATGAATGTCATTCACAATGGGAGGAAAAATACATACACATTAAAGAAGAATGGTAGGACACACATGTTGTTGCCAATAGAGGAGAAGAGACTAAAAGAGGAGGCCAACACAAGCATACTTCTCATGAGTGGGAAGGAACTCCTAAAAGAGGTGAAGGATGAACATGAGATGCAATTTGTTGTGGTGAGGAAACCCAAAGTTATCCTTACAAGTACTTCGATGGAGGATTTTTCTGAAGATGTTCAGGAATTGTTGGATGATTTTGCTAACATAGTGGTGGATGAGCTGCCTAACTCATTGCCACCCATCAGAAGTATCAATCACCATATCGATTTGATACCAGGAGCAAGTCTGCCAAACAAAGCAGCATACATATTGACACCTCGAGAGAATGAGGAAGCAAAGAACCAAGTCCAAGAATTGTTAGACAAGGGTTTGGTCAGGGAGAGATTGAGTCCATGTGCAGTACCAACTATGTTGGTTTCGAAGAAGGATGGAGGATGGAGAATGTGTACAGACTCGAGAGTCATTAACAAGATCACCATTAGGTATAGATTCCATTTACCAAGAATGGATGATATAATGGACTTTCTAAGTGGAGAAATTTATTTTCTAAAATATATTTGAAAAGTGGATATCACCAGATTAGGATGAGAGAAGGTGATGAGTGAAAAACAACCTTTAACACAAATCAGGGTCTGTATGAATGGCTTGTTATGCCATTTGGATTAACAAATGACCCAAGTACTTTTATGAGGTTGATGAATGAAATACTGAAAGATTTCATTGGCAAGTTTTTGGTTGTGTATCTGGATGATATATTGATCTTTAGCAAAACTAAAGAGAAGCATTTGAGGCACCTAACATTAGTGATGAGGATACTATAGCAGGAGAAGTTGTTGATAAATCTGAAGAAGTCTTCTTTTATGAAGACAAAACTCATTTACTTGGGTTTTGTGATCTCTTCAAATGAACTGAATATGCATCCAGAGAAGGTGAAAGAAATCAAAGAATGGCCATCACCAAGGAGTATGTTCGAGGTAAGGAGATTTCATGGATTGGAAAGTTTCTATAGGAAGTTCATCAGAGACTTCAGTGGGATTTGTGCACCAATGATGGATACAGTGAAGAAGAAGCATAAATATTTTAAATGGACAGAGGAGGCCAAAAGGGGCTTCAATATACTAAAGGATAAAATAATAGAACGACCAATTCTTCCCTTACGGAATTTTGAAAAGACATTTCAGGTGAGGTGTGATGCAAGTGGAGTTGCAATTTGAGCAGTCTTGAGCCAAGACAATAGACCTATTGTGTATTTCAGTGAGAAGATGAATGATACCAACATAAAATACTCCACGTATGATAAGGATTTTTATGCCATAATTCAAGCCTTGAAGAAGTGGAGGCATTATCTTGTCCCATGGGAATTTGTCTTATATAGCGATAATCAGGCTTTACAATTCATAACCAGGCAGGAAAAGTTGAATCAGAGGCATGAAAAATGGGTCCAGTTTATGCATAATTTTAATTTTGTCATAAAACATATTGTTGGGAATGCTAACAAAGTTGTTGATGCATTAAGTAGGATATTTTTGATTCTGTAGGAGTTTCAGGTGAAGACCTTGGGGTTTGAACACCTTAAGACATGTATTGTGATGATACAGATTTCAAGGAAGCATATGAAGCATGTGAAAACCATGTGCTGAGAGAAAGAAGCCAGTGGACAAAGTACATGGTTCAAGAGGGATTGATTTTCAAGGGGAATCAATTGTGCATACCAAAATTCTCAATGAAGGATAATATTTTGAAGGAAAAGCATAGTGGAGGATTGGTTGGACATTTCGGCCATGATAAAATGTTTGCATAGTTGAGCAGTTCATACTATTGGCATGGTATGAGAACATAAGTAATAAAGTTTGTGGACAAATGTAGAATCTGCCAAGATGCAAAAGGGAAAAGAGAGAACGTTGGATTGTATCAACCATTGCCAATACTAGAGAGGCCTTGGGATGCAATAAGCATGAAGTTTTTGTTGGGACCACCAAGAACGCAAAGAGGATTTGATTCCATATTTGTGGTGATGGATAGATTTTCAGAGATGGCACATTTTATCCCATTCTAGAAGACCAGTGATGCAACACATAATGCAAATATTTTTTTCAAGGAAGTTGTAAGACTTCATGGCCTACCCAAAACCATTGTCTCAGACAGAGACACAAAATTTGTTGGTCACTTTTGGAGAACAATGTGGAAGAAGTTGGGGACAGATTTGTCCTTTAGCTCAGCATATCACCCTAAGAAAAATGGACAAAATGAGGTGATAAACAAAATTTTGGGAAACTTGTTGAGGAGTGTGGTTACTGAACACCATAATCAGTGGGATCAGATTCTTCCACAAGAAGAATTTGCATACAATGATTCACCAAATAGGATCACTTGGAAAATCCCATTCCAAATATTGTATGGAATGCAACCCAGGGGAGTATCTGAGTTGAGAGACTTGGAACATGGTGAGATCAGGAGAGCTGAAGTAGAAGATTTTGCTGTAGAAATGCAGAGGCTCCATAATCATATCAGAGGACAGTTGCAGAGTTCTAACCAGGAGTACAAGTACAAAGCATATCAACATCGCAAATAAATTCAATTTGAAGTAGGAGATCAAGTTTTGGCACATCTCAGAAAAGAGAGGTTCCCTAGGGGAACATATAATAAGTTAAAGATAAAAAAGATAGGACCATGTAAGATCTTTAGGAAGTTTGATGAAAATGCCTACGAGATTGAGTTGCTAGATGGTGTGGGCATATCGTCCATATTCATTGTTTCAGACCTGTATCCTTACAAGAAAGATGACACGGAGGGGTTAGAAGATCAAGAGAAGATCCAGTGGGAGAAACAAATGCCTGTAGCAGAGAAGCCACAAATGGAGAAGATCGTGGATCAGAGGATTGGAAAAAAGACCAAGAGGAAGACATATTTTGAATATCTGTTCAAGTGGAAGGGACACCCAATAGAATATGCCAGTTGGTAAAATGAAGTTGCTATCCAGAAGGACGGAGAGTTAGTGAAGGAGCTCATGGACAGGAGTCCATGGATTTTTTTCAAGGGGAGTATGATGCAGGAGCATCGTTGTCACTTGTGTGGAGCAAGACCCATCAACATCTAGAAGTCTGTACGGGAGATCAACGATGGCAGTTATAGCATAAATTTTGAAGCCTCCTTAACTCAACGCCTGAATTAATTTTGGAGGCATGCTGGAAGTCAGGCCGGGAAAATATGGAGGCATGCTTGGATGATTATGAGCGAAATGAGAGATTCCACGATGGCTCTGGAATGTGACTGGTCTAGATAGTCATTAAGATAAGTTTTAGAGTAGACAAGTAGTCAGGGGGAAACCGTAAGAACTCTCGGTAATAAATAAAGTTTTTGTATGCCTGAATGAGGGGTTAGTGAGTCGTTTGTTGGTAGTGGCTGTAGAGAAGATGTTAGCTGGAAGATAGTAGGAAATTGATATTTTCAGTAGTTTTGATTGTTCATTTACAGTTGTAACCATTCTTCATTTTGAAATAGAACAAAGGAGAATTGATCCAGTGCATAGCATGAACCTTGTTTGCAATTATCTGTATTGTGTTTTTATAAATGAATGAATGAATCTCATTTTTTAGTAGATGGAACTGTGAATGTTAGGATAAGTTTCAATTGTTTCTCTTATGTGGAAGTAATGCAAGGTGTGCACAAAGAATGCAAGGAGTGCATTGACAGAATAAGTTTCGATTCCGAAGCTCAAAATAGATAAGACAAAACTTTCCCTTTGGAAAGAGTGCAAAGAGACTGGTGCAAGGAGTGCACAGTCGTCTGCAAGAACCCTAACCTTGTGCAAATGTCTGGTGCAAGGAGTGCACAGACCCGATATTTGATTAAGCATCGAACAGTCAGGAAAGGAGAACGCCAGGAAGGCGAGAGGAATTTCTCTTCTAGAAATCCTTCGAAATATGAGTTATTGAATCCCTTAAATGCAAGGTGTGCATGGGAAGTCAAAGTCCTTAGAAGACCAAGATGAGGAGGGGTAACACTTTTTATAAGTGTTAAAGAGATCCAAGAATCGGACTCGTCAAAGGAACAAAAGTTTGAAACCTTTGAACACCCAGAAGATCTTCTAACTCTGAAGATAGCATAATCGTAAGTGGGAAAAGATCTCATTCATTCAATCTGAACGCTAGAGAATCAGGACCGTCCACCAGGAGGGACGTGTGGTAAAATACCATCATTTCGCTAACTCACATTGTGGAGAAGTCAAAGGGTGGAATGCTAAGAATTCGTGAAGCCTGAATCCACAACTTGATCTGAGTCATTGGATCCAGGATATATCTGGACCGTTGATTATCCAAGGTGAAATATCGACATTTCGAGGATCAGGGGATCGAAGGTGACAAGTATTCTGACTTCATGAAGTGCAAAGTCCTGAAATCATCATGACTGTCTGATCTAAGGAGAGACCTGGACTGTTGATCCAATACCATCACGATTTCGTCTATTAGGAGAATAGAGGCAAGGGAACTCCAAAGTTGTGAAATGAAAAACTCTAAATTGATCGTAGTCTTCGATCAAGGGAAGATATGGACCGTAGATCTCGGGTCATCATGATTTCGAATATCAAGTGAACGAAGGTAGCAACACTCCCAGGGTCACGAAACGTGAAATCGCGACGTGCCTTTCGCTCGAGCGTGTGGTCACTGCTAGTGGTCACAAGGGAGAAAGGGCTTAGCAGAGAGGATATAGTGCTCTCTTGGCATTGAGGTTCGAACATGTAATGTCCCCACTTTGGGACATCATCACAGGGCAGAAACTTATGATGACCAGAGTAGCCAGATGGATGTTATAGCAAATACAGGGGTATTTGAGAGACATTGTGGGGTCCAGTTGGCATTTATCATCATATTCCATCATCATGAGCCATTCCGCACAGGTTGGCTTTGGTTTCATTCCATTCTAACGATTTCCATGATTTTGACTATTTTGAGCTATAAGTTAATTAAAATCAATGAAGAGGGAATTTTGGGCACATTACTTGGAGGAACCTCACAGTGTAATAGCTCATTGGAATCGGGAGGAGCAACACTACAGGATGGGATGGCTAGAAGTGACTTTTAGTGGCTAGGGAAGCCACAAGGAGAGATAAGGAGCTTTTCAAAGGTAAAAAGGTTAATTAATTAATTAAAGTTATTTAATTAATT
>SNQJ01S0072236.1:16622-38059 GCA_010110895.2 Picea sitchensis
CTTCAACCATGTCTCTCACAAAGTGATACTGAACATCAATATGCTTTGTCTTAGAATGATAATTGCCAGGAATATTGCACTCTGACTGTCACAATGTAATCTCACTACTTGTTGTACCAACCCAATACCTGAACACAATCTCTGTAACCATACCGCTTCCTTGCTTGCATGAGTGGCTGCCATGTATTCAACTTTTGTAGTTGAGAGTGCCACTACAACCTGTATTTTTCTCATCCAACTGATTGCTCCTCCAAATAGGTTAAACACATACCCACTTGTAGATCTTATACAATCCAGATCTCTAGCCCAATCTGCATCAACAAAGCCATGTATGTCCACCACTCTGTCCAATCCTAGTCTTCCTTGGTAGCACAATCCATAACTGGTGGTGCCATGAAGATACCCAAAGACCCTCTTTAATGCTGTCCAATGCTCCTTCCCTAGTTTTGACATATACTTGCTCAAAACTCCCACTGCATGTGCAATGTCCGGTCTAGTACAGACCATTGCATACATCAAACTGCCAACTGCATTAGCATACAAAACATGGGACATGTCCTCTTCTTCTTCCTATGTCTTGGGAAACTGATCCACAGATAAATTTACACCTATAGGAATAAGAACCTTGACTGGTTTACTTCCATGCATATTGAACCTCTGCAATATCGTCTCAACATATTTTCTTTGATTCAACTAGAGTTTCCTATTTGCACGATCTCTTTTAATCTCCATTCTCGGAATGAAGTTAGTAGCACCGAGATCCTTCATGTCAAATTTGGAGGATAGTTGCGATTTCACCTCCTTGATAACATCCATGTTATTTCCTACCAACAACATGTAATCAACATACAACACTACATAAATGAAGTGATTACCAACATGCTTGGAATATACATAGTGATCATCCCTACTTCTCACAAATCCCAATCCAAGGATGTATGTGTCAAACTTTTGGTACCACATCCTAGGTGATTTCTTCAAACCATATAGTGACTTCTTTAGGTTACAGATAAGCTCTTTCTTTCCCTTCACTACAAAGCCTTCTCGCTGCTTCACGTAGATTTATTCTTCCAGATCCCCATGTAGGAATTTTGTCTTCACATCCATCTGTTCCACTTCAAGATCAAAAGCAACAACAATAGATAAAAGAAATCTAATAGATGTTAACTTGGCAACATGAGAAAAAATCTCACCAAAGTCAATTCCCTCTACCTGGGAATAACCTTTTGCTACTAACCGAGAATTGTATTTCTCCACTTTTCCTTTTGCATTAAACTTCTTTTTAAACAACCATTTGCTACCAACAAAGTTTCTTCCAGCTGGCAACTCAACTATATCCCATGCCTCATTCTTATCCAATGCATCTATTTCTTCAACCACGACCTTCTTCCATAGTTTACTATCCTCTAAATTCATCACTTCCCTGATAGTTTTGGGATCATCATCAGTAATAGATAAAGCAAAATTAGAATGAAAATCAGGTGGACTATACCTTTCTGGTTGCCGTCTTTCCCTCACCAATCTCCTCAATACTGGGGTATTAGGTTCTTCTTCTTCTGCTTCATCTTCTTTAGATGATTCAGATTTTGCATCATTCGACTCAAACTCTATTTTCTCAGGTTTTTCTTGCCTTGGTAGGAATTCCTGTTTGGAAACATATTTTACCTCTCTAAACACAACATCCCAACTGTAAACAATATTCTTAGTTTATGGGTTCCAAATCTTGTAGCATTTCACACCATATTTATAACCAATAAAGATACACTTTTCATCATTTTTATCCAACTTACTCCTATTTTCCTTTGGAACATGTACATAAGCATCACAACCAAACACTCTAAGATGTTCAAGAGAGGGTTTCTTTCCAGTACATACCTCACGTGGAGTTTTATCATCCAATGCTGATGAGGGTGATCGATTGACCATGTAACATGTTGTACCCACTGCCTCTGCCCATAATTCATGTCCTAACTCAACATCGTTGAGCATGCTCCTTGATTTTTCCATCAATGTCCTGCTCTTCCTTTCTGCAACTCCATTATGCCGAGGTGTGTATGGAGTAGTCTTCTGCCTTGCTATGCCACACTTCTTACAAAATTCTTTGAATTCATTTCTGCAGAATTCTCCACCATTATCTGTCCTCAATACCTTTATTTTCTTTTCTGTCTGATTTTCTACTAGAGCCGTAAACTCTTAAAATTTATCAAATACCTCAAATTTATTTCTAAGAAAATAAATCCATGTGTTCCTTGAGAAATCATATATGAATGAAACATAATACATAGATTTACCTAGGGATGGAACAAGAACATGTCCAAACACATCACTGTGTATTAACTCTAAGATCCCCTTTGCTCTTGTAGCACCAGATGGGAATCTTACTCGATTCTGTTTACCATATATTCAATGTTCACAGAAATCAAAATCCAGAGTGCAATTAGACATACTTTCAACCATACCTTTACCGTGTAGTGTTCAAAGGCCCTTTTCTCCAATATGTCCCAGCCTTTGATGCCACAACATGAACTTCTTTCCAGGGACAATATTGGTCTTGTCTTCTTTATTTCTCTGCTCAGGGACAACATAATCATTACACCCATTAATATAAGTGCTTCCCAACAACTTGTACAGAGTTCCACAACTTGTACAGAGTTCCACACCAAACTCCCCTCATCAACACCATTGCTCCTCGTACCATCTTGCAAGTGCCCTTTCCCAATATAGTATCAACTCTTTCATCATCCAAATTGCTTACAGATATTAGGCTCTTGGCTAGTTTTGGAATGTGTAGAACCCTAGGGAGAGTTCTAATCCTTCCATCTTTTAGCAGCAACTTAACCCTTCCACGTCCCATGATTTTGGATGTCGAGTCATCTCCTAAGAATACATCACCACCATCGTATTTTTCATATTCACATAACCACTCCCTGTGAGGAGTCGTATGGTATGACACACCTGAGTTGATCAACCATACATCACGGTCTGCATGTGTACCTGTAGATGCCAGGTAAACATCACCTCCTTCTTCAGTGGAGGTTTTCTCCTCCATGGAAGAGGTACTATCAGATCCCTTTGGTTTATCAACCTTTTAGACTTGCAATCTTTCTTATAATGGCCTGTTTTACCACACATCCAACATTTCCTCAAAGATTTTCCTGGAGACTTAGATCTACCTGGAGACTTAGATCTACCTGTCGATTTAGATCTCCCCCCAGAAGACTTACCAAGATTCCTGTCTTGGGTTCAACCTCTTACAAATGAAACATCTGTGCTATGACCATCCATGCTTTTCCACCTCATCTCTTCAGATAACAAGGATGAAACTACATCCTCATACTTCAATGCAGATTGAGTGGTACTACTAATTGCTAGCTACAACCAGATTATTCCAAGAGTTTGGCAAATAACATAACAAAGTAATACACTTATCTTCTTCTGTAATCGTAATATTAATAGATATGAGTTGACTTACCAGAGTATTAAAGGCATTTAGATGTTCTGTCACATAATCTCAATCTTCCATCCTAAGATGATACAAATTCTTTCGAAGAAAGAACTTGTTTACCAGGGAATTTGATTTGATACAAATTCCCTAACTTATCCCATAGTTCATTGGCCGTAGATTCTCCCGAGACATTCAACAACACCGAATCTGCTAGACAGAGTCAAATAGTACTCCTTGCTCTTCTGTCCAACTTCTCCCAATATTCCTTCGACATACCAATAGGTGGTGCATTAGTAGTTTGTGTACCAGTCGACTGTGTGCCAATAGGCTAGGTACCAGTAGGCTGTGTACCAGGATCCACAACAATATATTGTTCTTTGTCTACAAGAAGGTCCTCCGTATTGAGCTTCCATAGCTCAGAGTTTTTACCATTGAACTTCTCTATCTCGATTCTAGAAGAGCTCACCATTCCTCTTTCTACACTCGAATAACCACTGCAAAAGCTCCCACTAAACCCGAGTTTATCACATACCCAAGATAAACTTGATCTATCAAGACTGAGCCAAACCCTCAACAACAAAGGCGTCCCTCTGAAGCCAAAAAAGAGATTTGATACCACATGTAATTTTTAAACCTGTGAAGTAAATTAATGCTTATAGATTCTTAAGCAAAACAAAAATTAATCAATGGCTCATACACATAGTACACAGAGATTTATATCGGAAACCCTTAACCGGGAGAAAAACTTTCAACTCTTCATTGTATTAATTTCACCATTCACCATACAATATATACAATGTTTTTAGGTATTTCGTAGATACCAAAACCCTAATCCCTTAATCCAGGATTAATTTAGAAAACTGTTAAAAATATCAAAATCCGCTAAAATAGCAAAAAACCGCTTAATTTTTTTTTTTGGGGCGTTGTGCATAACCAGGGGGGCCATACCTGCCCCCCTCTATGAACCCCCTAGGAAGCGTCCGACGCACATGACACAAAGGCCAAATGAAGTTGGGATCGTCAGATGCAGTTGTCGAATCTGACGCGCCCACACACACACACATGAAAATAATATAACACATAACCAACAACATTTACATAGACATGTGCTATTGACTGAGTTCTCCTGAGTGTGCAGGACTTTGGACATTGAGGATGTAGAGGCATCGATGAAACCCCTTGGACTCTGTATTGAGTTAGGGAGTGGACTGTTGGGTTTGAATGTTGTTGATGTGACATATGTACATATGATTATATGTTATGATGATTGATTATTATTGCTGACATGATTCACTAATGGATGCAGGCTGACGATAGTTTACCAACCAAACCCACATATGGAGTAGAGGGGTCACGCATGACAACCAGAGACATTGAGGGAGAGGTGTGGCAACAACCCTGCCACAACATACTAGCACTCTCGCCGTGGCTCGAACTGTAGGTTAATGATTACCTAGTTCTAGAAGACCCATGATGCCATGAGGGAAGACTATGACAGTCGCTCACGATGATTCTAAGGGGTGCACAATAAGGCAGGGGCCTTATTCCTTAGAGGCACTTAGTCTCCCACAAGATCACCTGGCAGAGTATTGACTCTAGAGGTTTGACATCTACCAAATTCAATCAAGAGGTGAGTGGCACCCTTGGAGCACGTAATGCGTCTTGAAGGTCACGTCGCGCAAGGAAAACAAAAAGAGGCGAGTGGCACCCTTGGAGCACCTAGTGCGTCTTGAAGGGAACGACACGATTTTTACTGGTAAGTGAATAAACCTAGCCGGCCTTAAAATGAATGATGTGATAAGTAAGGTTTAAAAACAATTTTCCCTAATAAAAACAAATGTCACCTAGCCTAGTAAAATATAAAACCTAGGTTTAAGTAGAACATGTGGTAAAATAAAAACAAAAATAATAAATAAACATGTAACAAGAAGGGGGGTAAGAAATTCAAACTTATTTATTAAAGTCAAAATTATAAGGGAGGATTAAATTTTTAAAAAGGGGTTATCGTTGTTTTTATCTACATTTGTTAAATTAATTTTTAGTTAAAAAGAAAAAGGGGTAAATGGTTGTTTTGTCTACACTTGCTAAATTGATTTTTAGTTAAAAAGGAAAAAGAGGGAAACTTAAAGAAAAAGGGAAATTTAAAGAAAAGGGGAAACGTAAAGAAAAAGCTGAATGTCTAACTTAGTATGGAATATTTCCATGGGAACTTTCTATTTATGAACTCAACTAAGAATTAAGTAAGGCATAAGTCATTTAAGAATTGTAACGGAATATAGGGACACCGAGGAGCGTTTTTAGGAACGCTTTTAGGTGGGTGAGGGAAATAGGAATAATTAATTAATTAATAAAATTGATTTTCTGGTGCAACTAGTGGATCGAGCGACATGTGTATGAGGGAGGTTTTTCCTAATTAATTTAATGAAAAAGGAATTTAATGAGAATTTGGGAAACTAATTACTTGAAAACTCTATAAAAAGGATGGAGGAGGAGGAGGAGTATATCTCATCTTTTGCGTAACGTTACGCTGCTGAAATTTTATCTTGACTGAAATTTTTCTTGTGGGAGTTGGGATACCTAGCTTGGGTAACGAGTAGTAGCTTGACCTTGCGAGATGAGCTGGGTGCTATCATTCTCTGGTATTGTGTGCGTGGCCCCTTTGCGGCTCGGGGGGCTTAGGGGGAAGAAGAGTACCCCTAGTGTTGGCTGGGAGGTACCGATGAGGTCACATCGGTCAGCAAGCGGGAGCTGGACAAAGCGCACATGGGACAATGGCTCAGAGCTTTCACATTTGACTACAGTACGCTTGTGTATATTGTATTGAATGGTAGTTTAAATATTGTTCCCGAGCCTTCAATAATGTACTTCTAATGTTTTTAAGTTTATGTTAATCAACACAACACTATCCAAAGATTTCATTTTTATCCTTCAACAATTTGTCTTGATGAGCCCATCGTTTTATGATCAAAGAACTTAAAGTCATCCCAACCTTATGCTTGCTGTATTTTTGAATTGATTTCCCATGGCGAACCCAAACTCTGATTGCAATGACTTCTCTGAGTTTATTTTTATTGATTAATACGAAGAAAAAATGGTGTTTTTATCTTTTGTCCCTTACCCCTTAAGTTATTAGTCCGTGCTTGAGCAGTCGGCTAGGAGCCAAATCGACGATCGTCACTCTGGTGTTTAAAGACTTATAGATTCAAATGCCTTGCTTTCCCATGCATGAATAATAAGTGAAGGATAAATTTCGCCCAACTATCTATCCCTTACTTATCTCTGCATTTTTCTCTTATGATTAATCTCTCATCTTTGCGCCTTCCTTGTGAATGAGTATCTTTGCGTTTCGATTGATTCATTGTTGAATGTTTAAACTCTGCATTTTTTTTGTTTATTACTCTCCAATCATCTTGCCTCCATGCCAATTATACAACGAATTTCTACACATCTTTTAGTCCATGATTTTATTGGCATAATGTACAGTTTTTATTCCACAATTTTGTTGGCATAAAGCACAACCTTTACTCCACGATTTACCTAACGCTTGATTGGAAAAGTCTTTGCATTTTAATTGTTTAAACTCTGTTGAATCTCTGCGCTTGAATGGTAAATCTCTGCATTTTCTTGTGATTGTTTACATTTGTGTTTTCTGGTGATTGATTACTTATGTGTTTTCTTGTGATTGATTATCTATGAGTTTTCTTGGAGTCTTTACTCAGCCTTCACACCACTAAATTCTGGGCGATTTACCTAGCCTTTACACATAAGTTACACCACGATTTTTGTGTCACATTACCCAACATTCACACCACTATTTTCGTGGCACATTACACAACATTCACACTATGATTTTCATGGCATATACACAACGATATCTTATTGTTATTCACACATGATTGTTATTACACAACGATATCTCATCTATGAATGTTAGTACACAACGATATATTTACACATCGATATCTTATTGTTATTCACACATGAATGTTATCACACAACGATATCTCATCCATGATTGTTATTACACAACGATATCTCATCTATGAATGTTAGTACACAACGATATATTTACACAATGATATCTTATTGTTATTCACACATGAATGTTATCACACATCGATATCTCATCCATGATTGTTATTACACAACGATATCTCATTTACAAATTTTTATGTTTGTTTGACAGTAACATTTGTAATAGATAGCATTATGTTTGTGTTACAACAATCTCATCCATGATTGTTATTACACAACGATCCTCTATATATCAATGACAACGAATTTATAATTGCAATATCATTGACTGCGATTTACATATATATTGACTATGATTTAATGGAATGCATGGGTAATATATATTAAACAGTGTGGGTATTGCAAGTTTTAACTAATATATGTACAACATAATTATACTATATATATATATATATATTGAATGGACAACGAATTTGACTAGACAATGAAATTAATAAATATATTGAATGGACACTTAGTTTATGCATTTAATGGACAACGAAATTAATATATGTATGACAACGATTTTATAGAGTTTAAATTCCATTCTAAATACACTTACGTAGCGTTATTGCGGGTATAGGTTAATTTCATAGAGTTTAATTTCCATTTAAAATGTATTTAACACAACGAGATCGCTGACAAAGATTAAAATTGTAGAGTTTCAAATTCTTTTAAAATGTAATTGCACAACGAGTTAATGCTGGACATCAATAACTTTAGTGACATCATTATTGGTCAACAATTTTTATTATGTCGATAGCAGGTTGATAGCATATTGATAGCATTATTGATTGAAAGCATAAATAGATAGCGACTTCTATTATCATAGTCAACATTTCCTTTTAAATAGACATCGATACATATCTTGTTAATTCCTTTTTTATGAATAATTCCTTATCAATGGACAACGATCTGTTGAATTTTGATTTATTATTAATAGATAACACATGATTTTATTAAGGGACTGCAATTTCTGGACTGCTATATTTTTAACTAACAGAAAATGATGTATATTCTAAAAAGATGAGATTTCTATTTTGTATATTAACTTCATCAAAATTATCGTCATTCAAGCTCTTAGGTAGTAATTTAATTGATTGTAGGACATATCAGTTTTAAAAGGATATGGTTTCAATGATGGTCGTGATCCTTACTGCAATTAGATTTATTGCTTCTATTTTCCAATGGTTATATATATATGTCTTATGACTTATGCAAACAATAAATTAAATGTTGCAATGATAATAGTTCACTCATTCACACTTAGACATAATGATTAACAGTTAATGGTTTATGTTTTATTGGTGAAATAGTTTAATAGCTTGTGCAAGATTAATGGTTGAGGGTTAGTAGTTTTTATTAGCTAAAACGCTTAATAGTTTAACAATTAATTGGTTACTTTGCGCCTTGTGCCTTAAGTCAAATTGTAAGTGGTGGTTGGTCATAGTTGTTCCACCACACATGGTTGCCTTGTAGGAAACATAAATCCTTTGGTTAGCTACACAATTTAGTTTTGAGTGTTGTCACCTTGTGTCTTGTCGACTTGTTGCTTGGGTATAGTCTTCTTGTATTTTTGACAGTTAATTTGGTCTCCTAGTGTGTTGTATTTTAGCTTGGGTCAAAGGTCTAGATATGCTATGTTGCGCCATGGTTACTGTCACGCATATCGCCTTGTGACACCATGATTCCTAATGAGGGGATCATTGCATGCCCTGATGGATAGATGTGAATGATAACTTGGCCGGAGTCTTGTGCTTCTCAATGTGAGCATATTGCTTGTTGTAATTGATGTTGGTACTTGGTTCTGTAACGCCTTAATGCATTTGGTTTTGCGCACTGTATAGGTTGCTAGTTATGGGTCATCGAGCCGATGTGTCAGGTTGTTGATGTTGTCCTTTAGCTTGTAGGCGTTGTCTTTCTTGTGTCGGGAGGGTAGCCATTTTTATCTATCTATTGATTATCACATGTTTCGTCCAGTTGCCTGATGTGCTAGTATGCTGAGTCATTGTTGTCTGTTGCCTGATCTGCATGCGTTTTGTTCGTCGTCAAGTTGCGTTGTTTAATTGTTGTCGTTTTTGACATCCTGCTTAAATAAATAAATAAAAATTTCTTTTGTGTTGCGTCGCATGTAGTCGTAACGATGGGGTCATTACATATGGTATTAGAGCGGGTTCGACCCGCGACCTGGGATCACTATGACTTTCGTTGATTTGATATTTGATTGTAATGTTGCTAATTAAAATGATTTGTATTCATGCAGGTAATCATGGTTAGAGGACGTCGCGGAGGAAAAAGACGATATGCTAGGGGAGGAGGTGTGACACCTCCAGTAGCATCCACGCCCGAGGGGTCAACCCCTAGGGAGACAAACATGTTGTCGGGAAGGAACATATAACTGTGGGTGATGTGGTTGGGTTGATGAGGTATTTTCAGTGGATGTTCGAGGCACTGATCAACCGTTTGGATAGAGATGAGGCCAGGGCGCCGAAACCCCCTGAGGGTCCACTGCGTGCTTCGGTTGGTACTGGTAGCATTCACCACGAACTCTAGAAAGTCAAATTTTTTGAGCTCTTTGGTGCCCCAGATGACGTAACCACTGAGGAATGGTTGGAGAATATGGCAATGTGCTTTGCACTTCACGACTATACCTCCAACATGAAGGTCCGTATGGCAGTCTTTCAACTGAAGGGGAGCGATCTTCTATGGTGGAGGACGCTCCTTCCGCAATTGAACATGGATGTCGAAGACGTGTCATGGGAACTGTTCGAGGAATGGTTTAGAGAGAGGTATCTATCGGAGGAATTAATTGAGAGTCAGGGCGACCGTACAGTGCTCGAGTACGAGGCCCGTTTTATGGAACTTCTTCGGTACGCTCTGCACCTGAATACAAACAAAATTAAGGTCAACAGGTTCTTGTTTGGCCTTAATGTCAGCATTCGTGCAAAGGTTAGGATTCTGATGCCTCAAACCTTGCATGATGCTATCCAGAAGGCCCTCATAGCAGAAAAGGAGCTTATCAGTGGGGGTAAGAGCAGGACTCCAACAAGACTAGCGAGGCAGGTGTCATCTGGTGTGCCACAACATCAGACACCAACTAGACATTCACCATGATATCGTGGTTTCCAGAGAGGATCCACTTTCACTACACCTTGGTGGCCAGTGCCTCAACAATAGACTCCTTACCGAGGACCACAACATTAGCAGCAGTGTTGACCACAACAACAATAGTTTAGGCCTGTTCAGCAGAACAAACCGGGATTCCAGGCCAGTGGGCCGTCAACTTCTACTTTGGGTACCATGAGTACTGGACCGAAGAAAGGGTGTTGGACATGTGGGGAACCACATTACCAGCACGACTGCCCAATGGAGAGGACTAGAGCATCTGGATCAACCAGACCCATTACCATGGGAGAGTTGGGCAAGGCCCATCGGATTCATGAAGCGGTGAATAACCACTAGGCAGAGCACCAATCAACTGTGCTCGAGACGTTAGTTACCATCACTGACCAGACCCTTAGTATTTTGATAGATCTAGGTGCTACAAAGAGTTTCATTTCTAGGCAACGTTAAAAATAATTAAGGTAAAGGCATTCGAACAAGATGAGTTTAGCTTTGTAGAAATGGCTTCGGGAGACAGACAAAAGGTTGGAGGGAAGGTTATGGGTTGTAGCCTTAACCTGGGAGAGTTTGTCACCAAGGCCAACCTGTACATCATGATCTTAGGATCTTATGATGTTGTGATCAATATGGATTGGTTGGAATCACATGAGGCGATACTCAACTGTAAGATGAAACGATTGAGTTTGGTCGATGATGAGGTACAAAGACACGTGGTTGTAGGTCAGATCTAGGGAGTTTCCCTAAGGTTCATCTCTTCATTGCAGGTACGAAAGAACATGCGCAAGAGATGTAAGCTTTATGCAATCCTTGTGTTAAACGAGAAGGGAGTAGTGGAAGGTCTAGAACACCTTTTGGTGGTGAGAGTTTGCAGATGTCTTCCTTGAGGAGTTACCTGGGATGCTGCCAGAGAGGGATTTGGAATTTACCATCGACCTAAAACTGGGAATTGAACCGATAGTAAGAACGCCTTATCGGATGTCGACCCCGAAGTTACAAGAGTTGAGAATGCAACTGAAGGAGTTGTTGGACCTAGGACTCATACGTCCAAGTGTGTCACCATGGGGTGCACCTGTCATTTTCATATGGAAGAAGGATGGGTCGTGGAGACTCTGCATTGAATACCATCAATTGAATAAGGCAATGATAAAGAATCAATATCCATTTCCAAGGATTGATGATCTGTTTGATCAGATGAAGGGTGTGACGATGTTTTCAAAGATCGACTTGAGATCAGGGTATTACCAGTTACAGATCAAAGAAGATGATATCCCTAAGACCACCTTTAAGATGAGGTTTGGAAATTACAAGTTTACTGTTTTATCTTTTGGACTGAAAAACGCCCCTAGGGTATTTATGAGTTTGATGAACAGGGTGTTCCGCGAATACTTGGACAAGTTGGTCCAAGTATTCATTGACGATATTTTGATTTACTCTCAGATGATGGAAGATCATGATGAACACTTGTGCTTGGTACTACAGAGTCCGTGAGAGAACAGATTGTATGGGAAATTGTCTAAATGCTCGTTTTATCAATCGAATATTCACTACTCAGGGCATGCCATCTACGACGAAGCTATCGCTGTGGATCCAACAAAGGTCGAGGTTATTATGGAATGGCCGGTGCCGACGAATGTACCTGAAGTGTGTAGCTTAATGGGTTTAAGTGGGATACTATCGATGGTTCATCGAGGGTTTTTTAAAGATAACAAATCCGATTACGAAATTGCAGAAGAAGAACAAGAAATTTGTTTAGAACGAGAAATGTGCGGAAGCATTTTGGAGGCTCAAGGAGTTCTTGACAACAACACCGATACTAAAGGTCCCTGACATGGACACAGACTTCTTGGTATGCACTGACGCATCCAAGGAAGGCTTAGGCAGAGTCTTGATGCAAGACGACCAAGTGATCACTTACATATCGAGAAAGTTGAGAAGGCATGAGGAGAACTATGCGATGCACGATTTGGAGTTGTTATCCATTGTTTATGCCTTGAGAGTTTGGAGACACTACCTTATTGGATGGAAATTCGAACTAAAAATGAACCACTGTGGACTACAACACATCTTTATGCAAGGCGACTTGAACATGCGACAACGACATTGGTCAGAATTGCTTATCGAGTACGATTGAGAGATTACTTACATAAAGGGCATAGTGAACAGAGTGGCAGATGCATTGATTCAGAGACCACACATCTTTTCAGTGATGCCTCTTTAGACGAATCTACATGAAAAGATCCTAACTTTACAGTGCGATGATAACTAGTACAAATAGATAAAGGATTTTATCAGACAAAACACAATGATGGTACCAAAATTTGAAGGATTTACTTTGGACAACGATGGATTATTAAGATTTAAGGGTCAAATTTATGTACCACCCAACGACACGTTGAGGATTTTGATCCTAAACGAGGCTCATAGAGTAGTGTACATGGCTCACCCGGGAGTCACAAGGATGAGGGAAGAGCTTAAACCCTTATTCTTCTAGAAAGGAATGAAGGCAGACATAGTCAACTATGTGGCCCGATGTCTAGAATGTTAGCAGGTGAAAGCTGAACATAGACATCTGACAGGATTACTAAAACCACACGCTATTCCTGAATCTAAATGGGAGGTCATTTCGATGGATTTCATTATTGGATTGCCACTGACAGTAAGGAGACACAACTCGATTTTTTTTGTAGTCGACACTCTGACAAAGAGTGCTCATTTTATTCCTGTGCGTACGACGTATCAGGCACCTGACATTGCTAGAATTTTCATCAACGATATTGTGAGGCTGCATGGTGTGCCTAAGAGGATTATATCCAATTGAGGATCGATGTTTACTGGATGATTTTGGACTAGTTTCCAAGAGGCCTTGGGAACCCAACTTAACTTTAGTACCGTGTATCACTCAGAGACAGACGAGAAAACCAAAGGAACAAACCAAATCTTGGAGGACATGTTGCATACGTACGTGATGGACCAACACAAGCATTGGGAAGAATTCTTTCCAGTGGTAGAATTCACATATAACAACAGTTATCAAAGCACCATTAAGATGGCTCCTTTTGAGTTTCTTTACGAGCGACCGTGTCAGACGCCTTTGAGTTGGGATTGGCTTGAGGATAGGGTCTTGGTGGGGCCATAAGCGATCCAAGAAATTGAAGATCAAATGAAAACAATAAGACAAAGGATCAAAGAAGCGTAGGATAGACATAAGAGTTATGCCGATGCGCACTGTGTTGACCGTAGTTACGAAGTGGGCGACCGAGTCTTCTTGCGGATGAAACCACATAATAGTTCAATCAAGTTTGGAAAGGGTGCTAAAATCTCTCCTAGGTTCGTGGGACCTTTTGAGATTGTGGAAAAGAAGGGGCCCATGGCATATCAACTAGCCTTGCCTGATTCTTTGAGGCGTATGCACGATGNACTACGACGTCGAACAATAGATCAGGTCAAGGTCCGGTGGGACAACTATAGTCCACACTCGACGACCTGAGAGGACGCATATGATATGTGTCAGCAGTTTCCATTTTTGTTTGATAGATATACTTATTATATTGATATACACTTTATTTCGACACCTATATATTGTGAAACTTCGGGATGAAGTTTAAACCAAGAGGGGGTGTATGTAACATCGTGCTCTTGTACGCATTGAGTGAACTTATTCTTTGAGGACACTTGCTTGCAAGTGATCCAGGTTATTATACTATTGGTCGTTTGGATTATGATTATGATATATTATGGATTTGATGATATGTTATTTGTTGCATTTACATAGACATGTGCTATTGATTGGGTTCTCCTGAGTGTGCAAGACTTTGGACATTCAGGATGTAGAGGCATCGATGAAACCTGTTGGACTCCGGATCGAGTCAGGGAGTGGACTGTTGGGTTTGAATGTTGTTGATGTGACATATGTACATATGATTAGATGTTATGATGATTGATTATTATTGCTGACATGATTCGTTGATGGATGTAGGATGATGATAGCTTGCCGACTAGACCCACATATGGAGTAGAGGGGTCATGCATGACAACCAGAGAGATTTAGGGAGAGGTGTGGTAGCAGCCCTGCCACAACCTACTAGCATTTCCCCCGTGGATCGAACTGTAGGTTAACAATTACCTAGTTCGAGAAGACCCACGATGCCTTTACTGACAACATTATTGGTCAACGATTTTTAGTATGTCGATAATAGGTTGATAGCATATTGATAGCATTATTGATTGAAAGCATAAATAGATAACGACTTCTATTATCATAGTCAACATTTCCTTTTAAATAGACATTAATACATATCTTGTTAATTCATTTTTTATGAATAATTCCTTATCAATGGACAACGATCTGTTGAATGTTGATTTATTATTAATAGATAACACATGATTTTATTAAGGGACTGCGATTTCTGGACTGCTATATTTTTAACTGACAGAAAATGATGTATATTCTAAAAAGATGCGATTTCTGTTTTGTATATTAACTTCATCAAAATTATCGTCATTCAAGATCTTAGGTAGTAATTTAATTGATTGTAGGACATATCAGTTTTAAAAGGATATGGTTTCAATGATGGTCATGATCCTTACTGCAATTAGATTTATTGTTTTTATTTTCTAATGGTTTTATATATATGTCTTATGACTTATGCAAACAATAGATTAAATGCTGCAATGATAATAGTTCACTCATTCACACTTAGACATAATGATTAACAGTTAATGGTTTATGTTTTATTGGTGAAATAGTTTAATAGCTTGTGCAAGATTAATGGTTGTGGGTTAGTAGTTTTTATTAGCTAAAATGTTTAATAGTTTAACAGTTAATTGGTTACTTTGCGCCTTGTGCCTTAAGTCGAATTGTAAGTGGTGGTTGGTCATAGTTGTTCCACCACACATGGTTGCCTTGTGGGAACCATAAATCCTTCGGTTAGCTGCGTAATTTACTTTTGAGTGTTTTCACCTTGCGTCTTGTCGACTTGTTGCTTGGGTATAGTCTTCATGTATTTTTGACAGTTAATTTGGTCTCCTAGTGCGATGGATTTTAGCTTGGGTCAAAGGTCTAGATATGCTATGTTGTGCCATGGTTACTGTCACGCATATCGCCTTGTGACAACATGATTCCTAATGAGGGGATCATTGGACGCCCTGACGGATAGATGCGAATGATAACCTTGCCAGAGTCTTGTGCTTCTCGATGTGAGCGTATTGTTCGTTGTAATTGATGTTGGTACTTGGTTCTGTAACGCCTCAATGCATTTGGTTTTGCACGTCGTATAGGTTGCTAGTTACTGGTCATCGAGACGATGTGTCGAGTTGTTAATGTTTTCCTTTAACTTGTAGGCGTTGTCTTTGTTGTGTCGGGAGGGTAGTTGTTTTTATCTGTCTATTGATTATCGCATGGTTCGTCTAGTTGCCCGATGTGCTAGTATGCTGAGTCATTGTTGTCTGTTGCTTGATTTGCATGCGTTGTGTTTGTTGTCAAGTTGCGTTGTTTAATTTTTTTCGTTGTTTCCATCCTTCTTAAATAAATAAATAAAATTTTCTTTTGCATTGCGTCGCATGTAGTCATAACGATGGGGTCGTTACATATGGTATCAGAGCGGGTTCGACCCGCGACCTAGGATCACTACGACTTTCGTTGATTTGATATTTGATTGTAATGTTGCTAATTAAAATGATTTGTATTCGTGCAGGTAATCATGGTTAGCGGACATCACGGAAGAAAAAGACGAGATGCCAGGGGAGGAGGAGTGATGCCTCCAGTAGCATCCACGCCCGAGGGGTCAACCCCCAGGGAGACGAATAGGTTGTCGGGCAGGAACATATAACTATGGGTGATGTGGTTGGGTTGATGAGGTATTTTGAGCAGATGTCTGAGTCATTGATCAACCGTTTGGATAGAGATGAGGCCAGGGTGCCTAAACCCCCTGAGGGTCCACCACACGCTTCGATCGATACTGGTAGCATTCACCGCGAACTCTAGAAAGTCAAATTTCCCGAGTTCTTTGGTGCCCCAGATGATGCAACCGCCGAGGCATGGTTGGAGAATATGGCGATGTGCTTTGCACTTCAGGACTATACCTTCAACATGAAGGTCCGCATGTTAGTCTTTCAACTAAAGGGGAGCGATCTTCTATGGTGGAAGACGCTCCTGCCGCAATTGAACATGGACGTCGAAGACGTGTCATGGGAACTATTCGAGGAATGGTTTAGAGAGAGGTATCTATTGGAGGAATTCATTGAGCGTCAGGGCGACTGTACGGTTCTCGAGTATGAGGCCCATTTTATGGAACTTCTTCGGTACGCTCCGCACCTGAATACAGAGAAACTTAAGGTCAACAGGTTCTTGTTTGGCCTTAATGTTAGAATTCATGCAAAGGTTATGATTCTGATGCCTCAAACCTTGCATGATGTTGTCCAGAAGGCCCTCATAGCACAAAAGGAGCTTATCAGTGGGTGTCAGAGCAGGACTCCAACAAGACTAGCGAGGCAGGTGTCATCTGGTGTGCTACAGCATCAGACACCAACTAGACGTTCACCATGATATCGTGGTTTCCGGAGAGGATCCACTTTCACTACACCTTGGTGACCAGTGCCTCAACAACAAACTCCTTACCGAGGACCACAACATCAACAACAGTGTCGACCGCAACAACAACAGTTTAGGCATGTTCAGTAGAACAAACCGAGATTCCAGGCCAGTGGGGCGTCAACTTCTACTTTGGGTACCATGAGTACTGGACTGAAGAAAGGGTGTTGGACATGTGGGGAACCGTATTACCAACGCAAATACCCAGTGGAGAGGATTAGAGCATCTGAATCAGCCGGACCCACTACCGTGGGAGATTTGGGCAAGGCCCATCAAATTCATGCAGCGGTGAATAACCACTAGGCAGAGCACCAGTCAAGTATGCTCAAGACGTCAGGTACCATCACTAACTAGACCCTTAGTATTTTGATAGATCCAGGTGCTACAAAGAGTTTCATTTCTGGGCAGCGTTAAAAATAATTAAGGTAAAGGCAGTCGAACAGGATGAGTTTAGATTTGTAGAAATGGCTTCAAGAGCCAAACAAAAGGTTGGAGGGAAGGTTACGGGTTGTAGCCTTAACCTGGGAGAGTTTGTCACCAGGGCCAACCTGTACGTCATGATCTTAGGATCTTATGATGTCATGATCGATATGGACTGGTTGGAATCACATGGGGCGATACTCAACTGTAAGACGAAACGGTTGATTTTGGTCGATGATAAGGGACAAACATGCGTAGTTGTAGGTCAGATATAGGGAGTTTCCCTAGGGTTCATCTCTTCCTTGCAGGTACGAAAGAGCATGCACAAGGGATGTAAGATTTATGCAATCCTTGCGTTAAATGAGAAGGGAGTAGTGGAAGGTCTAGAACACCTTTCGGTGGTGAGAGAGTTTGCAGATGTCTTCCGAGAGGAGTTACTTGGGATGTCGCCAGAGAGGGATTTGGAATTTACCATCGACTTAAAACTGGAAATTGAACCGATAGCAAGAACGCCTTAATAGATGTCGACCTCGGAGTTACAAGAGTTGAGAATCCAATTGAAGGAGTTGCTGGACCTAGGACTCATACGTCCAAGTGTGTCACCATGGGGTGTACCTGTCATTTTCATACGGAAGAAGGATGGGTCGTGGAGACTCTGCATTGAATACCATCAACTGAATAAGGCATTGATAAAGAATCAATATCCGTTTCCAAGGATTGATGATCTGTTTGATCAGATGAAGGGTGTGACGGTCTTTTCAAAGATCGACTTGAGATCAAGGTATCACCAGTTATAGATCAAAGAGGATGACATCCCTAAGACCGCCTTTAAGACGAGGTTTGGACATTACGAGTTTACTGTTTTACCTTTTGGACTGAAAAACGGCCCTAGGGTATTTATGAGTTTGATGAACGGGGTGTTCCGACAATACTTGGACAAGTTGGTCCAAGTATTCATTGACGATATTTTGATTTACTCTCGAACGATGAAAGAGCATGACGAGCACTTGTTCTTGGTACTACAGAGTCCGCGAGAGAACAAATTATATGGGAAATTTTCTAAATGCTCGTTTTATCAATCGAAGATTCACTACTTAGGGCATGCCATCTCCGACGAAGCTATCACTGTGTTTCCAAAAAAGGTCAAGGCTATTATGGAATGGCCGGTGCCGACGAATGTCCCTGAAGTGTGTAGCTTAATGGGTTTAGCAGGATACTATTGATGATTCGTCGAGGGTTTTTCAAAGATAGCAAATCCAATTACGGAATTGCAGAAGAAGAACAAGAAATTTGTTTGGAACGAGAAATGCGCGGAAGAATTTCGGAGGCTCAAGGAGTTGTTGACAACAACACCGATACTAAAGGTCCTTGACATGGACGCAGACTTCTTGGTATGCACTAACGCATCCAAACAAGGCTTAGGCGGAGTCTTGATGCAAGACGGTCAAGTGATCACTTACATATCAAGAAAGTTGAGAAGGCATGAGGAGAACTATGCAATGCACGATTTGGAGTTGTTAGCCATTGTTTATGCCTTGAGAGTTTGGAGACACTACCATATTGGATGGAAATTCGAACTAAAAATGGACCATTGTGGACTACAACACATCTTTAGGCAAGGTGACTTGAACATGCGACAACGACGTTGGTCAGATTGCTTAGTGAGTACAATTTAGGGATTACTTACATAAAGGGCACAATGATCAAAGTGGCAGATGCATTGATTCAGAGACCACACATCTTTTCAGTGATGCCTCTTCAGACGAATCTACATGAAAATATCCTAACTTTACAGCGTGACGATAACTAGTACAAAGAGATCAAGGATTTTATCGGACAAAATACAATTATGGTACCAAAATTTGAAGGATTTACTTTGGACAACGACAAATTATTGATATTTAAGGGTCGAATTTACGTATCGCCCAACGATGAGTTGAGTATTTTGATCCTAAACGAGGCTCATAGAGTAGTGTACATGGCTCACCTGGGAGTCACAAAGATGAGGGCAGACCTTAAACCCTTATTCTTCTAGAAAGGAATGAAGGCAGACATAGTCAACTACGTGGCCCGATGTCTAGAATGCCAGCAGGTGAAAGCTAAACATAAACATCCGGAAGGATTACTACAACCACATGCTATTCCTGAATCGAAATGGGAGGTCATTTCGATGGATTTCATTGGTTGATTGCCACTGACGACAAGGTTACACAACTTGATTTTTGTGGTAGTCGACACTCTGATGAAGAGTGCTCATTTTATTCCTGTGCGTACGACGTATTAGGCACCTGACATAGCTAGAAGTTTCATTAGCGAGATTGTGAGGTTGAATGGCGTGCCTAAGAGGATTATATCCGATCGAGGATCGATGTTTACTGGATGATTTTGGACTAGTTTCCAAGAGGCCTTGGGAACCCAACTTAACTTTAGTACCGCGTATCACCCAGAGACAGACGAGAAAATTGAAGGAACAAACCAAATCTTGGAGGACATGTTGTGTACGTACGTGATGGACCAACAAAAGCATTGGGAAGAATTATGAAGCGTAGGATCGAAAAAAGATTTATGTTTATGCGCACCGTGTCGACCGTAGTTACGTAGTGGGCGATCGAGTCTTCTTATGGATGAAATTGCATAAGAGTTCAATCAAGTTTGGAAAGGGTGATAAAGTCTCTCCTAGATTCGTGGGACCTTTCGAGATTCTGGAAAAGAAGGGGCCCATGGCATATCGACTAGCCTTGCCTGATTCTTTGAGGCGTATGCACGATGTTTTTCATGATTTGTTTTGAGACATTATATTAGTGATCCTACACATGTTATTGACATGAGTTCCTTGTAGGTATCTGACGAGGGTGCGCTCATGGTGGAGCCAATCCCCATCCTGGACCATCGCATTCGACATCTACGACGTCGAACAATTGATTAGGTCAAGGTCCAGTGGGACAACTATATTCCGCACTCGACAACCTGAGAGGACGCATATGATATGTGTCAGGAGTTTCCATTTTTGTTTGCTAGATAGACTTATTATATTGAGATACACTTTATTTCGGCGCCTATATACTGTGAAACTTTGGGACAAAGTTTAAACCAAGAGGGGGTGTATGTAACATCGTGCTTTTATGCGCACTGAGCGAAATTATTCTTTGAGGACACTTGTTTGTAAGTGATCCGGGTTATTACACTATTGGTCGTTTGGATTATGATTATGAGATATTATGGATTTGATGATATGTTATTTGTTGCATTTACATATACATGTGCTATTGACTGGGTTCTCCTAAGTGTGGAGGACTTTGGACATTCAGGATGCAGAGGCATCGATGAAACCCCTTGGACTCCGGATCGAGTCAGGGAGTGGAATGTTGGGTTTGAATGTTGTTGATGTGACATATGTACATATGATTAGATGTTATGATGATTGATTATTATTGCTGACATGATTCACTGATAGATGTAGGATGACAATAACTTGCCGACCAGACCCACATATGGAGTAAAGGGGTCACACACGACAACCAGAGACATTCAGGGAGAGGTGTGGCAACAACCCTGCCACAACCTACTAGCACTTCTGCCTTGGCTCGAACTATAGGTTAACAATTACCTAGTTCGAGAAGACCCATGATGCCATGAGGGAAGACTGTGACAGTCGCTCACGATAATTCTAAGGGGCGCACAAGAAGGCGGGGTCCTTATTCCTTAGAGGCCTTTAGTCTCCCACAAGATCACCTGGTGGAGTATTGACTCCAAGGGTTTGACGTCTACCAAATTCAGTCAAGAGACTGTTGGAAATACTAAAACAACTGAGAGGGGGGGGTGAATCAGTTGTTTATATGCTTAAAC
>SNQJ01S0072237.1:0-10759 GCA_010110895.2 Picea sitchensis
ATATGAGTGGCAAAAATTAATACTTCCTTAATCACTTATTTTTGCAAAAAGGGGCCATTCTAAAAAATGGAGCTCACCTTTCACCAATCACTTCATCAACCTGACACTCCTTCTTGTGGAAGGAGGACTTCCCTTTGGCACATCAGCATGCTTCCCTTAGTATTAACATGCTTCTTCATTGGAGCTATGCTTTTCTTGGCTATTGGTTTCTCCTTTTTAATATCAGCTTCAACCAACACATTCAAGTTTCTTTGAGCCATCTCATCCTTGAATTTTTGCAACTCTACTTTGAGCTTTATGTTCTGAGACTGGAAGTCTTTGTTTTTCCTATAAATGTTCTTGAGTTGCCTATGGAGAAGCTGGGCTCTTCTTGCTTTAAATATTCCTAAATCAAGAGTGTGGTTGTAACCATCCATGAGCTCTTTCATCTTAATCCTTTCAGATAGGGATTCATATTTTAGATGAGCCACCTCCTTCCTAGCTTCCCTAAGTTGTTTAATCAATATTTTGAAGGTTTGGTTGCTAGGTGGAGTGGTGATGTGGACAGTCTCAACAGGCTTCTTCATGGCTTCATCTTCATGCTGCATCGGGACTACCTCTTCCATCTCAACAGGATTCTCAATGAGTTTTCCCTTATCTTTCTTTTTCTTCAGAATGGAAACCTATGATAGGGCTTGTGTTTCAACAGCCTCCTTGAGAACTAATGATCTTGTGAAAGGTATTTTGACTTGTGTACTGGCTATTGAAGAATATGAAGAGAAGTGTAATTTCCTTCCTTTCTTGGCTATGAATTTAGTATAGGAAGGGACCTCTTCTAATTCTGGTGCAGGAGGGGGTGAAAGGTCTCTTTGAGGAGAATGGTAGGCCTCCTTCTCTGCCTTAGCAACTTCCTTAATAACCTCCTGGTCTTGAGTAGGGGCCTTACTCTTTCTTTTCTTGTTGGTTTCTGCTGGAGAAGTACTAGTGGATGGTAAGGGACTTGGCATCTTTGATTGAGGATTGGTTGCTATGTCCAACTTCATGTGAGAAGAAACAATAAATTGTTCCCATGAGATGTTACTCTTTCTCAGTTCTTTTGAAACCAACATTCTAATCAACCCAGAATGAAAAATACTAGTATCCACAGCCTTTGATTTGGATTGAACTCTATCTGACATTTTCCCTATGCTTCTCAACAAATAGAAAGGAATGTTCATTTCATATTTTCCAGTAAAATGCAGCAGAAGCCTTATATGGTACCGATATAATGTATTAAACCTCCCTTCAAATGTGAAGTACCTTTGGATGATATTCAACATATTATCAAACTCTTCAACTAGATGACTTCTTGGTACCCCTTTGGAAAGGTTATCAGTTTGATATTCTGGCTTAAGGAAGTCTTTAGAAAAGGCTGCATTCAAAGCCATGGATTTAAACCATTTCTCTCATGTGATAGGAATCCCTGTGGCTACTGAAATAGAGGTCTCAGACACCTCAAACTCTAGGTCCCCTACCTTAGTCTTCAGGCCATCAAAATGTGAGGCAAATTGCCTTGCCACCTCAGGATGACCCCTTTGCATGTTTTGGCAGAAAGTAAGGTAGCCCACCCTTTGAAAAAATTCTCTAGCCATGGGCTCTGCCTCAAATAAATGCATGTCTTCAGGCTCAGTTCTAACCATAGTACCTCCCTTGTGCGACTTCTTCTTTTGAGGTGTATCCACAGTTTATGATGAAAGGTCAAAAGCTATGGCACAGTGATGGATAGGAAAACAAAGGAGGCAGACTTAAATAAGGAATTGATAGTGAACACTGGCTTAGGAAAACAATGGCTGCAAATTTCCCTCCCTTTGACTGTTTATAGATCTTAAAGCAGAGGAATAATAATATGAAGGAGGAGATCACCACAATAGTCTGTGAAAACTGGGTTGAAAACACTCCAATTCAAATGGTAGAGGAAGCAGAGGAAAAGACACCGTCGTTTCAACAACGACTTTAGGTAGAACAACGCGCATACAAGAGGTGAATTTTGCGTGGGTATTCAAAAATCGAGAGCAAGGTAAATGGATGTGTTACAACTAAAAACCAGGGGATGATGACTACAGGTTTCGGTGAAATAAAGACTGATAGGAAAGTGTGAGGGAAAATACCTCCTCCAATTCTGCAGGCACGATCGCTACCAAAAATCCAAGTGATAATTACTCCTTGAAATTGATATGTAGATGAGGGAAACCATGGAATACCTAGAGAATGATGATAACTTGGAGTTTCCGTGAAATTTTAGGAGAGTATTGCGAGCAAATCAACCTCTGAATCCACCTCAGCATCTGATCCTGTAGCACCACTGCCAATTGGTCTGAATGGGTATTTTTTACAGTGCAGAGTTTTGAACTTTCAAAATTTTAAAACCGTTAGAAAGCTCATTAAGATTGAATCCTTGAAGGCATATTTTAACTAACCACGGTGCTGAAAATAAGGCAGACATGACATCAGAACTATAATAACAAATCATGGTAAAGGATGAAGGACAGGGAGTGTGCTACGAAAAATCCTAGTGAGTTGGAAACGCTCCCTTTTCAAAAAGTTGATTTGACCATTATAAGAGGACAAAGAGACAACATGGCAAGGATACAAAGGCATGAGTGAGGAGAGTGACATGCCAAGTAAAGTTGGTCGTGGGGTGAGTCAGGCTTAGTGTCAAGTCATGAAGGGGGTCAAAACATAAGCCAAGAAAATGAACCTAGGCCAAAAGTTTATGTGATGATCAAAACTTGAGTCATGACTTAAGCCTTTATTTATCAAGGTAACCTAAGTAAATCACACCTTTAAGAAACAAATCAAAATTAAAAAATATAAAGGCTTAGAAAAAATTAAAACTAAGGGCTAAAGACCCAAGGCAACTTAGTGTGATAACACGGTGCAACCAGTAATTTATTTGGTGGCACCATGCGCAGTGCGATAGTAACGAACATAACGCACCATAATAAGTTCCATACTTGAAAATTTGTTAAATTATATGTGACGGTGCGACTATGTTAGTTACACACATTGGTGAGTGTAGTGAACGTATATGCACCGTGTTTTTTTTTTAATTTTAAATAATTGTTTACATGCATTAATATTTTAATTTGTTTTTTGGTTTAAGTGGTGTGTATGATAAAAGTAATGCACTGGGGCGTATGTGTTGTAGTGTAGCGCCCCAGTGCAGTACCATTTTCCAATGCACTGCATAACACAGTAGAACATATTTTGTTCGTTGCATTAGTTTACACTGATGCACCGGTCACAGTTCTCACAATATCTATGGGTGTACCACCGATGGTGCATGACTATTTTTTTGGTGCACCGTTAATGCAATTATTTTATTTTTTGAAGGAATTTATTTTTCTGTATTTATGGATAAATTTAAAATTCAATAGATTTTTTTTTTTATGTTTTATGTATGAGTGAGGATGATGTATTTCATATGTTAATCAGGTGGAGACATGAGTGGAGAGAGAAGAAGCAGCAAGAGGAGCATAGGGTGGACCTGTACAATGTTGTACAAGAATGGGAGGTGAGTAAGAGGGAGAGGGATTTGTACCCTCTCCCTATTACTGCAGCAACTCATGCTCTCTTGAGGGATGTAGGCCTCCTTCAGTACTATGAGAAGGATACATCCATTAAGGGTCACTCTAGGTTTTTGGTGCATCTAGTCCTTCGATGTGATGTCCATCGACATGATTTATGTGTGGGTTTGGATCAATGGTACCATCCCACTAAGGAGAATATTTACTTTATCACTAGGCTATCCAGGAGAAGGGATGTAACACACCCAACCCCTTATAAGACTTTTTAAGGAATGGGGGATCAAAATTTCATTCTCCTTAAGTAATCAAATCCTCCATTCGGGGCCTATATCACATTCTGCTCATCCAGAGATTTCCATCCACGGTCTCCATGCTCAAAATCGAGCTCAGAACTGGCAAATATACCTCTCCCAAGTTCCTCGGGTGTTCATTGGTCAGGGCCATGACGCTTCCATGTGGATTCGACTCAATATGCTTCATCTTGATTTCTTTGATATCCTAGATCTTCCAGCATTCCCAAATCTATGGCAGAGATCCATCCACCAACCAATATAACAACTGGGTTTGATCCTTGGCTAACTCACAGGCTAGCGAGGAATTCGGCATTCGACCTTCAGATTGGAATTCCATACCTATCCCCTTCCCTTCATCTACAATCTCATACGACCACAGGCTATGACCAGACGCCAAGACAACAGGTGCCTAATTCATTTCTTTGAAGCTTCGGGCTCTAGGCATTTTCACTTCACCACTCGCCAATTATCCCGAACTCCGAACTGGTGAAGTTTCGAAATGACCTGAGAGGGATCAACGGTCCCTTCTCCCTTTCCAAATCAACGGACCAGAGAAACTTAGGGCTCCAACACTTCGAGGAATTCCCAAGTACTCACAACCACAAACATCTGAAGTGCAATCCTTCTAGAGTGTCAGATCTTCTGACACCTGTCCTCTGAGATCGACGGCTCAAGTGGACTCTAACCTCCTGGCCTTTGAGATTTCTTGTTCCACTTTTCTCTGAAGTGCCTATCCTCTGAAGTAACATATCACCCGCCATGCGTCCCCAAGCGACGAACGATTGAGATCCTCTTCGTTATTCCAAGCTTTGGGGATTTTCGAAGCACGAAGCTTCAAATCTTCTGGATTGGCTCTCCTCTGGAGTTAACGATATACTGACATGCATCCCAACTGATGGACGGTTCATATGTCATCTAGCTCCCTACGACTTCGAGAGTCTTCAACCTTTTACACCTACTTCCTTCTGGTGTGTTAAACCTATGAAGTACAGGATTTGGTGCCACGTGTCTCCCAGTGCCAATGACTAGGATGGACTCCTACACTTTGACCTTCGAGAGTTCTCCACACACGTGACCCCACTTTATCTGAAGTGGTTATCCTCTGAAACAAAGGATATGTTGACACCTGTCCTCTTCTGACGAACGGCTCCGATGAACTCCAGCGCTTCGGCCTTCGGGAGTTCTTGCTCTAACCAACTCCTCTTTTCTCCCAGAGTGAATTTTCTCTGAAGTGGGAGATATTCTGCCATAGGTTCTTTGAGTCCTATTGTTAGGCCATTCCTAGACGGACATATGTCATCCCAAGACACACTGATAAGAATACGCGGCACCTACCTCAGGTCACTGACGTTCCCTTACCTTTCCATGAGGTCGCCATACCTAGCAATGTTGTGACTCGACATGCAAGCCCCCACGTGCTCTCGACATGATACACATGTCCCCATGATCCAACGGTCCAAAAGGGCGACACAAACCCCTGACCCTTGGCCCAAGATCTGCGCAAGATCATTCTAAATTTTCCCTCCTGAGTCTGATTGACTCCTAGATTTCCCCCACAGGAAATCCCTCACACACACGACGGTGTATCCACGGGTCCTTATAAGTATACCCCATGTGATCAAACACAAGACATCACCCAAATCTCCTGACCTCAATAAGATCGTGCCCTTTGCCGAATTAGGATTTCGGGTTTCGCGATATCGTGATTCCTGCTGTCGAGTTTCCTGTCTCTACAAACTTTGAAACCTGAAATGTTGAATTGCCAAAATATTTGGCCGCATCCTTCTCTACAGTTGTGTCACTTTTCGTGACTTCAGGAATTATGGAGTAAAGAACCCCGACCTCTTTTCTTCGAAACTACCGAAATGTCGAACTCCGATGCGTTCAGCAAAGGCTGGCTCCCCAACGAAACTTTTCGTCAATTCAGAGTTTCAGGCTTCATGATTTCATGAATCCTGATGCAAGGCTTCTCGACTCTCCAACCTTTGAAACCCCAAAACGGTCAACAAGGATTGACTCCACCTATTGACGAAAATGCGCCACCTGTCGCTCAAGCTTCCTGGTTTTCAGGACTTGAACAATCCTCCGATCGTTGTTTCTCTACCACTTCGAAATCCTGAATTCCAAAATGGCACCTTCCACAGAATCAATGGCTGATAGCCTCCCTTTAGATCTAACGGCCCACGTTATTTCGGGCTTCCGAGTACCAGGAGTTCGAGACTCTCAATTCCAAACCACTATCTTCTCAGGTTCCCGAACCCCGAAACACCGAAATGTCGAAATGCCACTTCACCAATACTTTGTGTTTCACGACTTCGCGGTTTCTTATGTGAAGTGCCCCGAGTCCTTGTCAACTTGAATGTCGAAACCCTGATCCCCGAAATCTCGAAATGTCACTTCAAAGATATTTCGGGTTTCGCAACTTCAAGGGGTTCAATGTAAAGGCCCCTGGCTCCTTGTCATTAGGATTTTCGATATTCTGAATCTTGAATTATCGAAATCCTGAAATTCCACACTTAACAATTATTCTCATGATTCAGGAGTTAGAGTGACCAAGGATTTTGGCTTACACTCCGGACTTACGAACTCCAAATCCCTGAAATGATCTGACGGCTCAAAACAGATCATGATCAATGGTCCACGTTGATTCCTGATACCAAAGTGATGAATTCGTCCAATCCTTATCCACCTTGTAGCTCCTCTAGATCCTACGGTCCTCGCAACTTCGTGAGTTCTCCACGGAGAACTTCAACCGCTCGTCTCCTCCTTGATAACTTCTGCGAAATGGACCAGCGTTCTTCCACTGGAAATTAGATTCTACGCAATAATTTCTCTCCCTCCCTTTGAACACTTCAAAGGTACTAATCCTCCTGAGCTTTCTATTGCAACCTCAAGTCTTGAAAGGACTCCTGAACGCACTCCTTGCGGCAACCTTTCAAATAACCTCTGGTTATTTGAGTCCTTGACTCTATGCACCCTTGGTGAAAACAGTCCTTCAATCCTTCCCTTAGTTGATAAGTCCTAAGACTTCCAACAGCTTGCGTACTCCTTGCACGACTATGTGCTTTACCTGCACTTCAGCTGATATGAGAGCAATGATATCCCTCCTGAGATTTCTAAGATAAAACTCAGAACCCTTTTCAACGCACACCTTGTTGACGTTTCACTGTACTCCTTGCATGAACTCTCTCAGGAAGAGAAACAATGAAACTCATTATTCTCCTCTCTCAGACTTCATATGCTTAACATTAAATCACACATTCAACACAGCATTGAAGCAAATGCATAAACAGAGAGAGTAAAACAACTGTAAACATACCATTCCACAAAGGTAAACAGTAAGCATCATAACACCATGAAAGTTGAGTCAAAGCTTCATATATTAACTCAATTGCTTCTGTACATGGTTTCTTCTCTACAACTCTCTGCTACAGCTCTCAATGTTGATAATGTTACAAAAGATACAACAATACAAGAGTGAGGATGTCTATATCCGTTTTCCCTCCTACACTACTAAACTGTCTAATCTCTTAATTCCAATCTACCTACTTTCATTAACAAACTTAAATGCCTATTACAATTTGACAGATGGGAGTAATCCCCCCATATCTGTTCATATATCCTAGGTATAAATGCAAAGTACGCCTTCTTCCTAACTATTACATTAATGTTTTTAAGTTCAAAATTCAAAACGTTGTTCATAAAAACGTGCTCTTTTTCCATCTACGTGTCCAGCTACTCCTCTGGCTAGGCACGTGCTTTTGGCTTTGTACGATGCTCCTGCATCATACTCCCTTTCTTGAAAATTTTCATGAACTCTTGTTCATGAGCTCTTGCATGGTCTATCCATGCTTATGAATTTCTGCTTCATCTTCCCAACTAGCATCTTCAACTGGATGTCCCTTCCATTTGACCAAGTATTCAAAATACTCTTTTCTCCTGGTCTTTTTTCTAACCCTCTTGTCAATTATGCTTTCCATTTGTGGCTTTTCAGCTACAGGAATTTGTTTTGTCCATTGAACTTCTTTCTGTTCATCTTCTGCTCCTGCTTCTTTAGCTCTGTAAGGGTACAAATCTACAACATTGAATATCAGTGAGATTCCGATCCCATCGGGTAATTCAATCTCATATGTGTTTGCCCCAAATTTCTTCATGACCTTACATGGTCCAATATTTTTCATCTTCAGTTTGTTATATGTTCCCCTTGGGAACCTTTCTTTCCTTAGATGTGCAAGAATCAGATCACCAACTTCAAGTTGAAGTCCTCGCCTGTGTTGATCTGCTCTGCGCTTGTATTCTTGACTTGAACTCTGCAATCGCTCCTTGACTCGGGTGTGAAGCTCCTTCATTGCTTCTGCAAAGTCCTCTACACTAGCACTCATGAATTCAGCGTGTTCCGAATCTTTCAATTCAGAAACTCCCCTTGGATGCATTCCATATACAATCTGGAATGGACTCTGCCCTGTGCTTCTGTTAAGCGAGTCATTATAAGGAAATTCTGCCTGTGGCAGAATGTGATCCCACTGACTATGGTGTTCAGTCACTAAGCTCCTCAACAAATCTCCCAAGCTCCTATTCACGACTTATGTCTGCCCATCCGTTTGAGGATGATATGCTGAGCTAAAAGAAAAATTTGTCCCCAACTTCTTCCATAAAGTCCTCCAGAAATGTCCTACGAACTTGTTATTTTGATCAGAAACTATACTCCTTGGCAAGCTATGAAGTCTGAAGACTTCCTTGAAAAACAGGTTCGCAATATGAGTTGCGTCACTGGTTTTCTGGCATGGTATGAAATGTGCCATTTTTGAAAATCTGTCGACTACCGCAAATATTGAATCATAACCTCTTTGTGTTCTTGGCAGTCCCAATATGAAATCCATGCTCACTGCATCCCACGGCCTTTCTAGTATGGGTAATGGTTGATATAACCTTATGTTCTGCCTTTTCCCTTTTGTTTGTTGACGAATCCTGTATCTGTCCACAAATTTATTAACATTTGTTCTCATCCCTGGCCAAAAATATGAGACATTCAACTTTGAGAACGTTTTATCATGACCGAAGTGTTTGGCCAATCCTCCACTATGTTTTTCCTTTAGCAGATTCTCCCTCATGGAGCATTTTGGAATACATAGCTGATTACCCTGGAATAATAATCCATCCTAGATCATATGCTCGGTCCATTGGCTTCTATCCCTGAGAATTGGATTCTCAGATGCTTCATATGCTTCATATGCTTCCTTGAAATCTAGATGATCCCTGTACATTTCTTTGAGGTTATCAAAACCCAAAGTCTTGACTCTGAATTCCTGTATAAGCAAACATTTCCTACTCAAAGCATTAGCAACTTTGTTAGCAGTTCCATAAATATGCTTAATCACAAAAGTAAAATTCTGCATGAATTCAACCCATTTAACATGCTTTTGGTTCAAATTCTCCTGTTGAGTCACGAATTGTAAAGCATGATTATCACTGTACAAAACAAACTCTTTGGGAATGAAATAATGTCTCCATTTCTTCAGTGCTTGTATGACTGCATAGAATTCTTTTTCATATGTTGATTACTTGATCTTCGCTTCATTCAGTTTTTCACTTAAGTATGCGATCGGCCTGTCATCTTGGCTCAAGACCGCTCCAATTGCAAATCCACTTGCATCACACCTGACTTGGAATGTCTTGCTAAAATCCGGCAAAAACAGAATTGGTTGTTCCGTGATCTTCTTCTTCAGCAGGTTGAATCTCTTCTTTGCTTCTTCTGTACAGTGAAAAGATTTATGTCTTTTCTTCACTGTATCCATCATTGGTGTGCTAATTCCACTGAAGTTTTGAATGAATTTCCTGTAGAAAATAGCCAAACCATGGAAGTTTTGAACTTCAAACACACTCTTCGGTGATGGCCAATTCTTAATTGCATTTACCTTTTCCGGATGTATCTTCAACTCATTTGCAGAGATAAAAAAACCCAAATAAATGAGTTATGTCCTCATAAATGATGATTTCTTCATATTAATCAGCAATTTCTCTTGTTGTAACCTCCTCATCACTACAGCTAAATGCTTTAAGTGCTCTGCTTCTGTCTTTCTAAAAATCAATATATCATCAAGATATATGATGATTAATTTCCCAATGAAATCCTCCAGGACTTCGTTCATCAATCTCATGAAAGTACTGGGTGCATTAGTTAATCCAAATGGAATAACAAGCCATTCATACAGCCCCTCATTCATCTTGAATGTTGTCTTCCATTCATCACCTTCTCTCATGCGAATCTGATGATACCTACTTTTCAAATCAATTTTTGAAAAAAATCTTGCTCCACTCAAGCAATCCATCAAGTCATCCATCCTTGGCAATGGAAATATGTATCTGATGGTAATCTTATTGATTGTCCTTGAGTCTATACACATTATCCATCCTCCATCTTTCTTTGGGCTGAGCATTGTTGGAACAGTGCATGGACTCAAGCTCTCTCGAATCAATCCTTTGTCCATTAAGTCCTGGACCTGTCTCTTGACTTCCTCATTTTCCTGCGGTGTCAACCTGTATGTGGCTTTGTTTGGTAAACTGGATCCAAGTATAAGATCGATGTGATGGCTTATACTTTTGATAGGTGGCAACGAACAATGTAGTTCGTCCACTACTATATCAACAAATTCTCCCAGCAATTCCTGGATTTCTTCTGGTAAATCATCTATTCTCGTACTGGTCAAAACAATTTTGGGCTTCCTGACCACAATAAATTGTGTGTCTTCCTTCTACTTAACCTCATTAAGAAGTTCCTTCCCACTCATGAGAAGTACAGTGTTGCTCATCTCTATTTTTACCTCTTTATCCTTAATTGGCAGCAACATGTGAGTCCTACCATTCTTCTCCAGGGAGTACGTGTTCCTTCTCCCATCATGAATCATGTTTCTATCATATTTC
>SNQJ01S0072237.1:10769-36001 GCA_010110895.2 Picea sitchensis
TGTCTTTTCCTCTGCTTCCTCTACCATTTGAATTGGAGTGTTTTCAACCCAGTTTTCACAGACTATTGTGGTGATCTCCTCCTTCATATTATTATTCCTCTGCTTTAAGATCTATAAACAGTCAAAGGGAGGGAAATTTGCAGCCATTGTTTTCCTAAGCCAGTGTTCACTATCAATTCCTTATTTAAGTCTGCCTCCTTTGTTTTCCTATCCATCACTGTGCCATAGCTTTTGACCTTTCATCATAAACTGTGGATACACCTCAAAAGAAGAAGTCGCACAAGGGAGGTACTATGGTTAGAACTGAGCCTGAAGACATGCATTTATTTGAGGCAGAGCCCATGGCTAGAGAATTTTTTCAAAGGGTGGGCTACCTTACTTTCTGCCAAAACATGCAAAGGGGTCATCCTGAGGTGGCAAGGCAATTTGCCTCACATTTTGATGGCCTGAAGACTAAGGTAGGGGACCTAGAGTTTGAGGTGTCTGAGACCTCTATTTCAGTAGCCACAGGGATTCCTATCACATGAGAGAAATGGTTTAAATCCATGGCTTTGAATGCAGCCTTTTCTAAAGACTTCCTTAAGCCAGAATATCAAACTGATAACCTTTCCAAAGGGGTACCAAGAAGTCATCTAGTTGAAGAGTTTGATAATATGTTGAATATCATCCAAAGGTACTTCACATTTGAAGGGAGGTTTAATACATTATATCGGTACCATATAAGGCTTCTGCTGCATTTTACTGGAAAATATGAAATGAACATTCCTTTCTATTTGTTGAGAAGCATAGGGAAAATGTCAGATAGAGTTCAATCCAAATCAAAGGCTGTGGATACTAGTATTTTTCATTCTGGGTTGATTAGAATGTTGGTTTCAAAAGAACTGAGAAAGAGTAACATCTCATGGGAACAATTTATTGTTTCTTCTCACATGAAGTTGGACATAGCAACCAATCCTCAATCAAAGATGCCAAGTCCCTTACCATCCACTAGTACTTCTCCAGCAGAAACCAACAAGAAAAGAAAGAGTAAGGCCCCTACTCAAGACCAGGAGGTTATTAAGGAAGTTGCTAAGGCAGAGAAGGAGGCCTACCATTCTCCTCAAAGAGACCTTTCACCCCCTCCTGCACCAGAATTAGAAGAGGTCCCTTCCTATACTAAATTCATAGCCAAGAAAGGAAGGAAATTACACTTCTCTTCATATTCTTCAATAGCCAGTACACAAGTCAAAATACCTTTCACAAGATCATTAGTTCTCAAGGAGGCTGTTGAAACACAAGCCCTATCATAGGTTTCCATTCTGAAGAAAAAGAAAGATAAGGGAAAACTCATTGAGAATCCTGTTGAGATGGAAGAGGTAGTCCCGATGCAGCATGAAGATGAAGCCATGAAGAAGCCTGTTGAGACTGTCCACATCACCACTCCACCTAGCAACCAAACCTTCAAAATATTGATTAAACAACTTAGGGAAGCTAGGAAGGAGGTGGCTCATCTAAAATATGAATCCCTATCTGAAAGGATTAAGATGAAAGAGCTCATGGATGGTTACAACCACACTCTTGATTTAGGAATATTTAAAGCAAGAAGAGCCCAGCTTCTCCATAGGCAACTCAAGAACATTTATAGGAAAAACAAAGACTTCCAGTCTCAGAACATAAAGCTCAAAGTAGAGTTGCAAAAATTCAAGGATGAGATGGCTCAAAGAAACTTGAATGTGTTGGTTGAAGCTGATATTAAAAAGGAGAAACCAATAGCCAAGAAAAGCATAGCTCCAATGAAGAAGCATGTTAATACTAAGGGAAGCATGCTGATGTGCCAAAGGGAAGTCCTCCTTCCACAAGAAGGAGTGTCAGGTTGATGAAGTGATTGGTGAAAGGTGAGCTCCATTTTTTAGAATGGCCCCTTTTTGCAAAAATAAGTGATTAAGGAAGTATTAATTTTTGCCACTCATATAGGCTTTATAGGATTCTAATGCATAATTCTTAGGGTTTTTGGTGTTTTGCAAAGAGTTAATCTCTTCAACAGAAATAGCACAAACATTTCGTAATGTTATGGCACTACAGAATTGTCTAATTCACATATACTACCAGTCTGCTAACTATAGCGCTACCTAATCTCCTAAGACCGGTGTAGTGATGGCGCTACTAACTTCCATGGGTGCTACCAAATCTGTTAAGTAGTGAAATGATGGTGCTGCGAATTCAACAGGGCACTACCAATTTCATTTTGAGGTCGGGCACTACACATTCAGAAGGATCAGTTTAGCATTGGCGCTACCGAATTGCGCACAAATAAATAGGCAGGCGCTACCGAAATTTTAACAGAGGATGAATTTCACACAGAGACACACAGGCTCTGTGCTACCCATTCTGCAGACCTATTTTGGAGGTTGCGCTACAAAATTACAGATAATTTAGTGGAGGCGCTATAAAATCTCGCTACCCAAAGCGCTACCAATAGGTACCAGGAATCAAGGGGTTCAAATTATCATTCTTGTGAGTGGATGATGATGTGGAGAATGGCTCATATGGTAGCTAGCAGCATGATGATAGTTTAAAAGCCTCTACATGACACTTGGCATGCAAGGAGATGCGCATAAAAGAAGATCAAGTCAGTTTAAAGTTGGTTGGATCAGTGGCCAACCTTTTCCTTTTTTATAGCACAGTGGTTAGCTTAGTTGTTAGAGGAAATAACTATTTGGAGAATTTCATGGGAGGAAGGCCAACACGCACCTCCATCTGTTGACTTTCCTTTTTTTTTTATAAATATATATTCCAAATGGTTTAGTAGGTTCGAATGGTTGAGCTAGGCTCCCTTATATTGTAATATTTTGATGAAGCTACTGGTTAACTGGTTATGTACTTGATTTGAGACTTCTTGATTAATATAAGTCAACGTTCTTACTCCATATTATTTTCCTCCAATACTGAAGTATTCATGATTGAATGATTCACATGGATTTTTGTAGATATATTATGATGAATGTTTGATTATAGTACTGTTATGATGTTCTTCAATTTCCTTAAAACTTTGAATTCAAGAAGATCTTGTGTTTGAGTTTTTTCCTCCTTAGGTTGCTTGAAGACCTGATGTCCATAGCAAACCTCTACATTTTCCTCACTAAAGTCTTCTTTCTATTCACCTTTACTCCCACTTACTAACCGAGGTTGATCAAGACCCCAATTTCTTGTGCATGCTAGCCCATATTTCTGAGTTGGAACAATATTATCTTGAGTCTTATCCATTTGACCTCTTTAAACTCATTTACATTTACATATAACATGATGGGTACTGGGCTTACCTTCTATGCAATATGAGGGTTATTCCTAGTGCTAAGACACCACAACACAATGTTACATTTCTTAGCAGTGCATTTGGTAAACATGAATGCCCCGGTGTATACGTTTACCAATGCATTACATAAAAATATATCTGATAAGGGTGGTGTGATATGTACTTTAATGACTCGGTGCGTTATCTGTACTTTGACACACTGCCCCACTAGTTATATGATTTTCTTCGATCCGTTGTTAATTGGATGCACTGGTGCATTTATGTTTACCAATGCACCGTCGAGAAATGTAATAAGGAACACAGTGCGAGCCGAGAGCCTCAAATACACCACACTGTTTTTTTTTTTTTACACTTAAAATTTCACTCAATTTTAAATTTTAATCCGGTGAAAACTTAAGTTATGAAGAAACAAGGACATTACCTTGACATTTTGTCGTTGGGGAGGCATGGTTGCATTGTACTAAAAAAAACTAAATTTTCCCACCATTTGAAAAAAWTTGAAATTCACACACCGAGCAACAAATGAAAGGAACACAACCAAGGAAAGCACCGATGGAAGGGCACTTCATATAGGAAAAGGTTTCACTAGTGATTTTGAGATCTACAACACTGAAAATGGTAAAAATGATTTTTACCGTCGGTATTTTTTTTAATAAAACCCTGTTACGGTGCGCCTGATGCACAACCACACCGTGTCATACATGTTTAATGAGTGCACCGGTTATATTTATAAAAAAACCAGCCTTAGCATGGTGTGCATGTTTTTGGGTGCGCATCAGTGCATATACTACTCCATAGCGCATTGTCATACATTTTTTGAAAAACTACAATAGTTGATTTTTTTTTCAAGCATGACATAGTGCGGTATAATAATAGATGCCTCAGTGCACTTGGGTTCACAGAGTGCACCGCATAAATTTGGAAATGAACCCTAACACAGTGCTCCATATTGGATCATTGGTGCGCACCAGAATATATTTTTATACACAATCCTACATTGTTGCGTAATTTTTTTTTATTTAACCATATGACGGTGCACTCTACTAATAGTGCAACGATGCTTCCAGTGTTACGTTTCACACTGTAGATTTTTAAAAGCATGCTATTATGGTGCGTCATTATTTCCTGGTGCATCCTTATTTCCATAGCACACCAAATAATATTGTTCTTTATTTGAAATGATCCTACTACAGTGTGCTAGTTTTGAGGGCATCGATGCGACTGTTATAGAAAACACATTGGTGCGTTATGTACTTATAAAAGAACTGGTGTAAAAATAYCAKCTAAAACCTTCGCCCGCTCACCTCTGCTAGTATCATCCRCTATAAATGAATTTTTAATATATTTTTATAGGGGCATCTGCAGAAACCTCTGATAGAGGGTATTTTCCTTGTAATGTCAAGTCCTTCGGTATACATTGGGGAATTTCCCATGAAGTACTCTAGTGTATACTTGAGGAATTTTAACCAACTTCGTTGATTCCACCCCGACATGATATCACATTTATTGCAGCCAAACACCTATAAAAGGAGTCTCTCCCTCTTCATTTGTCCACATTTGTTCGCTAAAAAATAGAAAGGAGAGGACTAGAGTGATTTACCCGTCAAGTTTCCAAAGATATGGAGATACCTCACCATCCATTTACCCCTATCCAAGTGTCAACGAACTTCAAGGTAATCCCTAATTCGACCGTGCCCTTTTTCTTTCACTAGTGAACCATTTTAGGATTAGGGTTTTTATTATCTCTTTTAGCTTAATTTTTTTCCCTTTAGACCCGGGTCTCCCAAGTTATTTCATGGAAGCGACTCTCCACTTCTACCCATGAAATAACCTCCCCCTCTCCCCTCGGCCTTCCTTCGTCCCCTCTCCCGCGGTTATACTTTGTGCAAAATTCTTGCCATGGGGTAGAGTCAACCTCTAAGTCACAATGATACTCTCCTAGGGCCAACCCAAATGATATCTCACCCTAATCCAGCATCCCTTGACCCTCCTTTAACCCTGGCCCTAAAGAAAACGTAGACCGAAAAACCTCTAGAAGACTTAGTGTTTTTTGTAAAATCATTTAAAACCGGGAAACTTAACTTGAACCTCTTCAACTTCTTCGGAGGTTTTCAGACGTTAGTCTTAACTTCACTGATTTTTACTACTCACCAGCATACTTGATGTGAACTACCCCGGTACCTGTGGAAACTTTTGTATCAACCCTCCCAATCTACTTGGAGGGTTTAATATTAACTCCTCCGGCTTCATCGAATGAGTTAATACTGACATCAACAATTTTTATACTTGCAAACTCACTTCTCCACGCAACTTTCGTTGTTTGTTCGAATATTTCTTGATGAACTTCCCCATTGTTTTCAGATCCTTTCACATAAGTTCTTCTGGTGTACGTCGAAGTTTTTAATATTAACTCCTCCGATTTACAATTGGTTTTTCAACACACTTAAAATTAACTCCTCCGATTTACAAATGGTTTGTCGACACACTTAAAATTAACTCCTCCAATAGCCATTAGAGAATTTTGTAAGAAATGCTCCAGCTTCAATCTCTTTTTGACCGCTTAATCTGATTTTTTGGTATGGTTTCACACTAAGGTGTCCACTATGCCTGCTATTATATTATCGTCATCACATGATGGTCTTCCACCCAACATTAGCACCGATGATTCCTCGGGTACTTCATATAAAATACGTAGAAAAATTATTCTTGGATATACACRTATCAGTTATGGCTTTGTCTTTGTAATGATCTCATATTTGATTTACATATTCAGGTACGTCTCCAAGGAAGAAGAMAACCAAYAAAGTTCCAACAATAAAATCTTCCGGAAGTGGTCGCCTAATCGAAGATGAGCCGAACATTGCTGGGGAAGTGTGCAAAGACACCTATGGATTCTTAGAAAAAGGAGAAGATGCACTTAGATGGGGCGACRCCAATTATATGTTTAAAAAGAAARAMTTCACCACCAACACAAAGGACCAAGACAAACTTAAGTTTTTCAAAATATCAGAAGATCCAAAATTCATAGACTAACAACCCGTGCTACTGTATTCCCCTGAGTTGATTCCATCGCCAATATACTAAAGCATGTGGACTYGGTGAATATGTACATTTTCAATGCTAGGGGAGAACCTATAGCATTATTTTGGCCCAAATACCTAGCAAAAAGATATCATCTAGAGAAAGGGACCAAGAATCTAGTCGACGAACTTCTTGGTGATTTGAAGCATACAACTAAGGATTTATGCCGCATCTGGTACAACCCAGATAAGCAGTTCAAACTCAAACCCATCGATGGATATCCCACCACCGCGCTTAGAAAACCTTATCAATACATGGTGTCCATGTTATACAGGCTACACGAGGAACAAGATGCCTCCAATTTTCCCCTATCATATATGTGGTTGATCTATTACTGCGCAGACAAAGGATAATCATTCAACTGGGACAATATCATGTTAGAAAACCTCACATAAACCATCACAACAGTCATAGAATTCAATCTTGAGACCTTCCCGAGATGAACCATATGTCGTCATACCTCATAGACATAATGTGTGTGTCCCTTCAATACCAAATATGGGTTGGGATCACAAGTACAAAAAAAAATACTAGAAAATATGCGAGCACTTCTTGGCCTTGTTATATGAGTTCATCTTTTGGATGCCAACCCCCTGTATGACCAAAAAATAAATAACTGTCATAAAGAGGATGGGGGATTGGAATTTGATGGAACACAACACTTATATCAGGGTGTATGGTGCCATGAAACGCCCTCATCTTCTTCCTCGGTTTTTCCCAGATAGGATAGTAATCTAGGAAGTAGCTTATCAAATGGTGATCAATGGAGTCGGGGGAATTATTTATAGAGATATGAAAGCTATATGGCCCCCAATCTCACTATACATCGATGCCTATTTCTTTGCTAACACAAAATAGGCCCAGGAAGAAGTGGATATACTTCTATTGTACCACCTCGGAGAAGAGAGGTTTAGGAGGCACAACCGAAAGAAGGTCATCAAAGAGAATTTCAATAGACTAGGCATGTTGTGTACTCCATGGGAGTACACATCAGAAGCTTGGGAAGAAAAATAAATACACTATAATGCAAGGAATTATGATGAAGTCATCTTCAAGAGATGAGGAAATCCCATAGGGAGGATTGCAGAAGAAGAAAGAGCAAGAGAAATATCTAGAAAGAAGGAAGAAGAAGAGGAAGCAAAAAAATGATCCATTGGATCCACAATTGTGTAGTCGAGATCTACTGAGGAAGAAGAAACCATAATAGTTAATAAGATGAGGAAAAAGGAAAAGGTACATAATAAAAAGCACGTCGTGACTGAAAATAAGAGAAAAAATGTAGAGGAGGCTAAAGACAAAGCCAAAGTTATTGCAGAAGTAAAAGAAACGACAACTACATAGAAGGAATCCGAAAAAAAAGAAACAATTGAGAAGGAAACAACAGATGTAGAAACAACTAAGGAAGAAACTGACAAAGAAGCTGAAGAAGAACAACAAAAGAAGGATGTTGAAACAATAAATGATGATGCTCAAGCAATGGACACTGATATTCCAGAGATATAAACAACAAGAACCAATAGACATACACCATTCAACGGGTTAGGTTTGGGACTTTGTACTCCATTTAGATCCAGTGAAGTACCCAATGTAAATAAAGTCACATACGAAAAAGTATCAGACAAAATTGTGCAAGAATAGGTGAAGAAAGTGCCAGTGACCCGGGGAAATCCAATCTCAATTCTCATGCAAACCCCCATAACATGAAATGTCAGTGAAGAGCCAGTTGCCATATATTTCAATGGTTGTGTTTTTATGAACGCCACATAAGATAATATCTGCATACTACACCAACAAAACCTAGAGAAAGAAGAATGGATCAAAGAGTTGAAGGAGAAGCTTCATCGGGTAAAGATTGATGAAGGAAGCCTTCAAAGCTTCAAGGAAAGCACAGAGAAGGTCAAAACGAATCTAGAGGAATCTATAATCAACATGTACGCCCACCTACACATGTTCTAGGATATGGCTTCCACCATCATAGATCAACACAACATAGTGAAAACTAAACTCACATAATTCAACACTATCCGAGAAGGCATGAACAATATTGACACGTGGATTGCAGAAAACTTGGATGCTCTGGTCAAGCTCTATCATCCCTATTGTAACCTAGGTTTTCATCCCCCGACTCTCCTCTCTTTTCCATATGCCTTCATCAAATTTTCCTCTTCTGGTTGGTTAAGTCTTTTTCCCATTACCAAGTATCTTGGACCTTATTCATTTTTGAGTCATTGTGCATGTCTGTCTCTGTTTCTCGAAGGATAGATATATGTTGGATTCTATTCGAATTAATTGTCATTATATTTTCCCATTGATTAATCTCACCACAAGTCCACCAAGTCTTTTTTCATACGCAGGAAACGCCCGTGGATAAATGCAGCCACTCAGAATGGTCGTATTTGGGCCAGGGTTGCTGAAATAAATAGGGGACAGTTTCAATGGTGGACATCTATCAAGAAAATCATATCAACGTCTGTTGTCCATTCGGGAATGATGAATTGCATGGATTTTAACATCCAGATTCATTAGAAGATCCGAAGCCCGAATTGCCAAAGACCCAGAGTCCCGAAGCGAATCAGGACCATACATCAATGGAGACACGTGGAAGCAGATCGTCCACTTTGGGAGTTTTCCTCCAAGAGATATTCACACTTCACATTTGAAACTCCTGAAGCCTAGATCTCCGAAGTGAATTTGGATCGTTCATCGGCCACGACATGCGACATAAGATCATTCACTTTGGGGATTTTCCTCTAGGCGATTTTCAGATTTCACATTCGAAAGTCCCGAAGAACCAAAGACCTGAAGTACCGAAGTAAATCTAGACCATCCATCAGACGAGACACATGGTGATAGATCATATACTTCGACGATTTTCCTCTGGGAAGTTTTGAAGCGCTAATAGTTGAAACTCCCGAAGCCTGAAGTGTCTAAGCACGTGGAAACCAACAGTTGAGACACATGGCATCTAGAAGTTGAGACACGTGGCACACTCATGAAGCAGGACACGTGGCAACCAACAGTTGAGACATGTGGCACACTCATGAGGCAGGACACGTGGCATTCATATTAGGTCATTTGGTTGTGTGATTCTCCCATTTCCTCATGACACATGTCACCGTTCTTTCCAAGACACCTCAGCAACCATGACATCATACGACATCAGACCGCCATGTCACTTCGGCGATTTTCCTCTGGGAGATCTTCGCATTTGACATTCGAAACTCCCGAAGCCCGGAATTCCAAAGTGAATCTGGACCATTCATCCATCATGACACGTGGAAACAAATCATTCACTTCAGGGATTTTCCTCTGGGAGATGTTTCATGTTTCACATTTGAAACTCACGAAGCCCAGACTTCTCAAGTGAATCTGGACCGTTGATCCCAGGTCAACGAGAACCGTTGATCCTTGTAGCAGGTAAATGTCACCCAGATCTCGGATCATAATTAGATTGACGACTATAGTTCATTACGGGCCCAGACGCAAACTGCCCAGACGCAAACTGCCCAGACGTTAATTTTCTAGAGCGGTCCTGCAATTTAAACCATGGTTTTGTTGCAAGGGTACATGGAAACTTCTGGTGAATTTTGGGCCCAAAGGCGGTTTGAATCCAAACCACCTTCAACATCCCCCATCTCATGTGCTTGAATGACGCCAGATCACTACGTCACCCCACACATCATCTCTCCTCATCCCACTCACTACTTTCTCTCCTCCTCTCACTTTGTGACATCTATTTTCACATGTCACCTCATCCCATCTTCCTATTGGACGCCTGTCTCCACTCATCCTGTCTTCCTATTGGACGGTCATCTCCACTCATCCCATCTTCCTATTGGACACCCATCTCCACTCATCCCGTATTCCTATTGGACACCCATCTCCACTCATCCCATCTTCCTATTGGATGCCCGCCTCCACGATTCCCTGTTCATGACCAGTCATCACAGTGAAAGCGAGGGGAAGAGTCGATTACAGTCAACTTAGATTGCGCTTATCTTGTGAAATCTCAGACACAGACAGAGAGTCAATCTTCGTCACAGATCGATGCAGGTTAGTTCCAGGCACACCTCAACAAGCTCTGCTCACATAGCCAATTATCTCCAGTAGCCTCCAACAACTCGCAGACATGCCATCGCTTGACAACAAAGCTCTGCTCTGTCACTCCAAGGCCTATTTTCGGTCATTTAGTTCCTTCAACATGCATCAGTTCTATCTCAAAGATAGTAGTAGTTTTATATTGATTAAGTCCAACATTTTCCTAGATTAGATGCAAGAGTGGTTTTCTGTGTGAGATAAGAACCACTCTTGATGATTAATTTCAGCATCTTAGTACAGTTAATAATTTGATTTACAGACAATTAGCTTAATTAAGGTCTCATTCCCCTAAGGACGAGGACTTCTGCAACTTTTCTTTAAATAGTTTTTTTTTGGATATTGTAAAGGTCGGATATTTTTGGGAAGGAAGAGAAATACAACAGACTGGCTGGACTCGTTTTATGCATGGATTAAAGATCTCTACCTGGTGAACATATTCTTGATGACAGTGTTTCGTTCAACTTCTTATGTGTTTTTATTCTTATCTTGAATACAGTTTTTGATTTGCGCAACATGCTTTCATTTCCTTTCAGCTATCGTGTGACTTATTTGTACTGATACGCAACCTGTCAAATAACTAATGCTTTGGTGAAAATTCGTCTTTGCAGCCTGTGGGAGTTACTGTGTTTTGATACATGTTTAATGTCTTGAAATATTATTTTGAGTATTGAACTTCTTACAACAGATTATTCATTGAGTAGTTTGTTGTTTCTCTCTGTTTTCTATTATTTCACTGGTCTATCTTTTGTGTGCCATCAGAGAAGGAAGGCCCTAATCCATATCATTCTGCCAACCCAACCTTGCCTTTGTCTTGATAGAATAACCCTATGACCAAAATTAAAAGAAACAATCTTTCTAACTGATAGGTGGCCTAGATTTTCTCTTTAGTAGTCAGGTGCAGACTTTAGGACCAACACTCCCTCAGGCAGGGAAAGAAAGACATATCTCTATTCATTGGAGAATTTCCAACAAGCTGCACAAAGGGCAAACATAGAACAACTAGCTCAATAGTGATATGTTCGCTCTTGCACAAGGCAACAAAATAATTGATCAAGATATGTCGACTCCCCCAGTTAGAGGAGCTCGGAAAGAACCTCAGAATGGAGGAATTGGTCAATAAGATACGAGACAACACAAGTCGTAGATGAGAAGTCACTGAGTCGACCACCAAAGTTACAACGAACTTAATAGTGAAACACCTCATTCAACCAACCAAAGTCCATACTATCGTCCAGGAATTCATGGATACATTATCAATGGATATGTAGACCCTTGACGACAACATAGTCATGCATACAAAAACCGTAGAAGCGTTGACATATTGTAGGCTCATATATTTGTACAATCAGCTGGAAATTTGGACAATATACCTCCAAGAAAAGAATTCCTGAATAAGATAAAATAACAAATTTGAAATTGCTATTACCTATACTCTATTTTGTCTTTTCTGAACTATTTCCAATTTCATCTTTACTCTATACACACATCATCAAGTACATGGAAAATGAACAATTTTTGTAACAATTTCTTTAGAGGGAATACACGAAGTCACAAGGGAATTAAAAAAAACTGTATAAATATATGAAGAGACCCACTTTGAAAGGGATCTTCAAGCTTTGTATACACTCTAGAATTGTTTTTTTTGAGAAAATACTGAGTTAACTAATATTGAGAAGCCTTCGGGGCCAGTCTTTAACAAAGAGGAATATTTTCTTGTGTTGCTATTTTTCTTTGAAATATTTCAAGTGGAATGTATGTTGTTCACATGGACCGTAAGGACATTTGTTGCTAATAGACTTTTCTAATGCAGTTTATGTTTCTTTTGTAGTGTTGTTATTCTTACTCATATTAAACGTCCTGAGCATATGAGTTGTGGTGTATGAAAAAATATAAGACTTTTTTGGTTGTATATTTGTATGCACATGATTCTAACTTTTGCACCTACATGAAAACTATTTGATTGAGGTTTAAGAAGAATTTAGTTCCATTTACAACTCATCTAGTAACAAACGTTTTCTCCTAGATGGATATGATAGAACAGAGTAGAGGTAGATTATATTTCTTTTCATACATAGTCTTCATCTACATCTTTACATTGCATAACCATCCATATTTACCCTCATAACTAGTAATGGAAGCGAGGCTAGCATCCATATGTGTCTCCTAAACCAAATGATGCATAGTCTAATTGGGACTTTGTATTGGGGGCTACCCCTTACTTTTGCTGAGAAATTCTGCCCCATAAACAAGTTCCCTCCCACTGTAAAATATAAATCGTGGATGAGCTATTGATGGAATCTTGATCCACCATTCACAACACTTTGCAATATTTGATTTCCCAAAAAGGTTCTTCCCTACGAAGAACTGTTAAATGTAGATTTGTTTTAGTGGGGTGGATTTTAGCCATTAGTGATGGTTTTTATTCTTTGACTTCTTGAAAAGACCATTTTTTGTGGTGGAATGTGGATCATAGATCTATACTAGAAAATATAATATGGATTGTTTGTGATGCTTTAGGTCCTTCACTTTCCCAATGGCCTTACCTCTTGTGAAGCATTGTCAACCATCAACTTGAAAGGATAGAGTGAATCCTGGCTATTCATGATGGCTTCAACCTTTTCCATCTCTAGTTGCCTCACCTCTTGCAATGCAATTGTAGTTGTTAGATCGCCTTGATCGAGGAACATCTTAGTGATTCTCGATACTTTTATATCCAAACATAATCCCTCTCCTCTAACCCTTGTTATGTAATAATAATCGTAAGATATATTTTCTCATATAACACCATAACAATTCACACCCGCTTCCCTTTTCACAAAATGTTGTGAATGATCACAATAAAAATTAGAAAATCAGATGGAGAGGCCCATGGCGCTTTAAGGGATTTGGGACTTAATCCCTTAGCTTCGAAACACTGCCAACCTATTAATGAAAATCCCTTGACTTGGAATCTTTCCTTGGATGCTCAGAATCACACAATTTGATCCACTGTGCCATGCATGGGTTTAGATGATGCATTTTCAAACATTTAGGCCTTTGAATGTATATGAACCAAAATCTTTAGGTAGGGATATCTATAGGTGACAACAACAATATATAGTGGATGCAAAGTCAAAAGATTAACATAATGCAGATGTGGAGTGAAGTGATAGGTGGCTTAACATAATGCAGATGTGGAGTGAAGTGATAGGTGGCTCCTCACCTCCACATCCCATATTGAAAGGAGATCTCATAGAAGCTCATAGGATGTAATATGCAACAACATCATCAACACCTCACCCTTTCTATAAACCTTTTTCTTGGATATGTAATCCATCATTAGTCAATTTTAACTAAACAAAGTTACCAGCTTAACGAGAACTTTGACCTCAAAACAAGAAATCTATCCTAAAAATATCATATTTTTGGGTAAAAACACCAAAATCAACCCTCAAATTAAAAAAGTGCTAAGTATCAAAAAGAGCTGACGCTTTGGGAGGTGGTTAAAATTGCAACTTGTTTGAAATCTCAATATATTTTTGGGTAAAACACCAAAATCAACCCCCTGTGATTAAAAATTGGTGCTACCTGTAGGACCATTTTGGGGAGGTGGTTAAATTGCAACTTGTTGCCTTTTGTCGAAATCACAACTTTGACATTAATACTAAACATAACTGAATTGACCATTGATTTGTGCGATGCTATTAGTAAAAATTAATTATTTTTTTTGAGTTAAACTATGATCTAATTGAATCAGAACCTTGATCATCGATACACATCATCAAGAAATAAAACACCTAAAATACTCTTTTGAATCTAAATTTGTTATCACCTTTAATTAATGATTTAATTAATTAACTTTTATTTTTAATAATTCTTACATTAAGAAAATAATTACAAATGAAAAAAAAAATTAAAAAAAAAAAAAAAAAAAAAAAAAAAAAAAAAAAAAAAAAAAAAAAACCCAACAATTTTTTTTTTTTTTTTTTGGTGTAACAAACAAATTTCTTTAAAATAAATAAATAAATAAATTGGTTGAAGAAAAAGTAAATCAAAATTCTTTTAATAAAAAAATTCAAAACAATTTTTTTTTTTTTTTTTTTTTATATTTTATTTATTTCATTAAAAAACTCTTAAATCTAAATTTAAGAGACAAAAATTGAAAAAATCCCTTTAATCTCTAAATTTAAGAGACAAAATTTGAAAAAAAATGATGTAGAAAAGTTGATTATTCTATAAATTTTTTTTTTAAAAGCAACTTAAAATAAAAATTAAAACAGTAATCATATAAAAAAAAAAATAAAAATATTTTATTTTTATTTTTTAAATGCAACTATGAAAACCGAAACAAAAAAAAAAATAATACAATACTAAATTATAATTACTACTATTAAAAAAAAAATTCAAATTTGAAAAATAAAAATTTAAAATTATAATTAAAACTTATTTTAAAATTTTAAAATTTAACCACAACTATAAATAAAACCAAGTCTAACTAAATCATGATTAAGAGAAAAAAAAAAAACTAAAATTTGTTTCCAAAAATTTAAAAAATTGTGATTAATTTATGCATTACAGGTTGTCTATGAATCAGGGTTGTGAGGGCGATGTCTACAGCTGCCAGGGTCATGGCTCCATGGGGACCACCAATCTGTCTTGTCTACATTTTTAATTTTTAAAGTGCATTTTAGTTTCTTTTAATAATTGTGTTTTTCATTTTGTCACCTAAATTTAGAGCTCTTTAGGTACCTTTACTTTTAAATCCTTTAATTCCCTTTGATTTTTCTTTTAATAATCATGCTTTTGTTTTTTTTTTTCTGGACTTTGTCACTCTAAATCAGAGTTTTAGGTAATTTTTTAAATCCTAAAACACTTTTACACCTTTTACCCTTTGAATTTTTGGATTAAAAATTTGTGATTTGAAATTTTTTTTTTCAACCATTTTTTTTTTACTTTATTTTAATTATAAATTTGTTTTTTTTATAAAAACAAAAATATTTTTTTTAAGGGTGTTTGTTTTTTTCAATTTAATTAAGAATTTGTTTAGGGGTATATTTTTTGTCCAGTGTAATTATTTTCTTAATGTAAATTAAAAAAAATAAAATAATCAATAAATCAATTATTAAGTGATAACACATTTAGATTTAGGAGTTGTTTTCCAGTGTTTTATTTGAGGTGGTGCAAGTGATCAAAGTCATGATTTCAATCAGGTCATAGTTTTAAATCCCAAAACCAACAGTGGTGCTACTGATAGCATCACTTTTCGCTTTAGGGTCAATTATGTCGTTGTTTTAACTAAATCAAAAGTGGTGCTGCTGGTAGCATCGTTTTTCGATTTGAGGGTCAATTTCAGAGTTCTCTCTAGAATCTCAAGGAGGCGATTTCAAACAAGTCACAATTTTAACCACTACTAAAAAAATGGCGCTACTGGTAGCACCACTTTTCCAATGGGGGTAAAAATAGCCACGATGAAAAAATAAGAACTCTAGAGAGTTCTCGTTGAGTTGGTAATTTTATTATTATCATGAAACACACACACACACACACACACACACACACACATATAACATCATACCACTCTTAGTCTATAAGTATGTTATAAGTATGCCCAAACATTTCCTTATGCACTACTGCACATCTATATGCACCAAGCATTCACTCTCAACATGCTTACTAGAACATATGCATTTTAGCTTTCCTAGAAGCATTATGCATCACTTATCATTATACACTCTAGTGCATATTTTCTCCAGCTTCTTGTGTTATATGTAGCTATCCTTAAGTCCATTTGGAATCTTACAGCCTTGCACACATTCACTCTACTCATATGTGCATGATTGCTTCTTATCTGAATGCATTCCAACCAAGTCCAACTTGGTCATCTTGCAATCCCCGCCAATATGTCCCATTCGTATTCCAACCCCATTAGCAACTACCTTTACTTAGGAAACCCTATCCCAAATTTATCTTTCCTGAACCTTCCAACACTATGCAATGTTGCTCCTATGTCATTCCATCTTCTTTTCAAACACTATCCAACATAGAGATGCTTTCCATCTCATATGTCTTCTTAATGTTTCCATTCCTGAATCACTACACATATGATGCTACACACTTGGCACCCTTTAGGGTGGATGAACCTTAATTCTTTCATCCTCTGAATGATTTACACATGTACCCTTCTTCCATTGCAAACTATGATAGTATAAGCTCTTTTCTTTCCATGAATACTTTATTCATAGTTGGCAATTCATAGATAACAACTCTTTTAAGTCTTCTTATACTAGTTCCTAGAGATGATTTCCCTATCCCTATGACTCACACATTACCTTGATAGGTCCCTATTCCTTTTGCAACATTTTTCGCAACCATCATTACATTTCTACCTTCAAGGCTAAGGATGATTACCTTACCTCCCTATTCCAATTAATTTCATTCTTCACTTGGTGGATGCATGTTTGTTTCAAAATCCTTGTTGATTTATCTTTGCAAGTCATTCAGACTCTGTAGTAGTTGAGTATTAATTTGGTTCTGCTCTTCCCAAGCCCTTATCAAACTTTGATTTATTACTCTGTAGCTCTCCACTTCCCTTTGCAATCTCTTCATTATCTCAATCAACTCTACAAGCTCCACCCTACTTCTATGCCCATTGGACCCTATAATTATATTTTGCAATAGAAACACACAATCTTCATTTATGGCATCTAATAATCTCATTAATAATCCCTTGAATTAGAATTCTCTTGAGTGTTCCCCTACTAATAAGCAACACTCTGTTATTAAAACTCAACCTCTTTTCATTGCTAGGATGTTACACTCCCAAAGCATCTCCATACCATTACACATGAAACACCATGAAGTATCTTCATCCTTCCCTACTAATTATTCCCATGTAGCATGCACCTCTGTCCTTTGGAAATCCTTTTTCCAAAAATAAAATTATTTTGGAATATTTCATATTAAATAATTTCACTGTTAGCTAAGCCCATTTTCATTTCTTCCACAACTTTCTGAAGCTATCATATGCTTCCTTGGAGAACTTAAACCCTCTTTCATGTTGTCCTTGGAATATCCTTTCCAACGACTATACTCATGCTTGAATCTAATTTCCAAGTTGAAAGTTACAACCTTCTAAATTTGCCATCTCTACTTAATTGTGCCCTTTTCTCAATGTGACAATTAATCTTAGAGGTTAACATATGTCACATGTAGAAGAAAACATGGTAAGATAAAAAAAAACTTTTATGCTAGGAACTGATAATATTCTTGATGAAGAGTACAAAGAAACTTCTAGATTTAAGGATTTGGTGATCCATTCAAATTCTACATCAATATGGATTTTCCAACTTTGTCCTTTTTGCAATTCCTCCAGACTTATAATTTTTAGCAAAAATGAGAAAAAACGACTATCTCCCAAACAAAGAAAAAATGGGAAAACTTTATTCATATGAATTTGTCTGTCTTTCTAAGGAGGTAGAATGTTGAGTTAATAATTGTTTTCTAGATTTGTGATTTGGGGTCCCTTTTCCCCCTCTTAAGATCTCAAAAATACCTAAAAAGTGGCCCAAAATAGTGGATTTTCCCTATTTTATCACCTCCACTCCAAACCCTTTGAATTTGGCCAAAATTCAACTCGGTATATTCTTGTCTGTTTTTTGGAATCACTGTATAAATTTCATCTTCATCTAGGTCCTTATCATTGAGCACCACCCTATTCTTCAAAAGCCACTAATTTGGATTTTCTAGAAAATTGAAGCAAAATTGGCCGATGTCCCTCACTAACACTTTTGTAGGTTTTCTCACTCTGGACATAGCCTTTAAATTTAATCTAATTTTGATTTATTCTTCTCTTGATATAGCCATTTTTTTTTGGCTTTATACTTGTTTATTTTTTTATTTATCTTTTTCATCTTTCTCCTTTACTTTTTCTCTCTCAACTTCCTTTCTCTCCTCTTCTCCCTTTTATTTTGATATTTCCTTCTTTCCTTATTTATTGCGTCACACCATTTTTATTTTTCTCATGAAACGAATTATTGCACGTCAAATATCTTCTTCTTGCAACACATCACATCTCTAAATTTTATCTCATGAGACATATCGTGGCTCCAAAAGATTTCTTATCATGCCCCAAACTCTTATTTCATGTATTGTGTTGCACCATTCTTAACTTTCTTGTGGCACATTACACCTCCCAAAAGTTCCTCCTCATGTGATGGCCTCCTTTATTGCATTGCAACACAAGTTATTTCATTGTGATGTATCACACTCCTTGAAACTTCTTCATATTCTTCTTCTTCTTGCTTGATCTTTATTCATACTTTTCCCTTTCTTCCTTTCCTTCTTCTTCATTTATTGCATTGCAAGAAAATTTCCTTTATCACAATAACTCATCATTTCTTTATTGCATCTCCTTAAACTTTATTTTTGTGTGATGTATCACACCTTGGAAAACTTTATTCCTTGTGACGAGGCTGCCTCTTCCTCTTTATCACATTACAGGAAAGTTTCCTTTCTCATGAAGTATCACAAGAAATTTCTCTTTCTTGTGATTTGTTGCATCCTCGAAAGTTTTCTCTGTTGTGATGAGGCTCTCTCTTCCTTTATTGCATCACAAAATTTTTTATCTTCCTGCGGTGAATCACATGAAGTTTATCTTCATGTGATAAGCCGCATTGCACGAAGTTTTGTCTTCATGCGATAAGCTGAATGTCTCCAAAAACTTCTAAGTCTTGAACATTTCCTTTGTCTTGTTCTTCAACATATCAATTCACACATTTAGAAACTTTCCTCTTGTGCAGTGTATCACTCCAAAATTATTTTGGTGCAATACATTACATCGCAACAAACTTATTTTTATGCAATACACAAAAATCTTCAAAATTTTCAATAAATTTCTCTAAGTCCTTAACCCATTTTCTTGAAAAGAACACTATATCACATGAAAAATAATTTCATGAGATACACATTGTTATTGCATGAAAATTATTTTCATGCAATATGCACAAAATATTGAAAAATAGTCATTTTTCCAAAAAGTCGTTTTCCCAAAAACTTGCACGTGGCTATTGCAGAACCATGACACGAGATTCTGAGATGGTTTTGATCTCTCATATACCAATTCAACCCCCCAACCCTAATCCAAAATCCAAAATGAGGATTTAGACCCCGATTTCTTAGGTTGGGTAATTTTATTTTTTCCCCCCCATCTTCCACACAGATTGAAATTTTGTTGTTTTGTAGCAAATCCACACAACACTAGTGTTGCAACCATGGCTCTAATACCAATTTGTGATAGACCCAAACCCCTAGTCTAGCTATGATACCAACTTGTAGTGTACCCATTACTAAGCAAATGCGGAAATAATAATACACATTAAATATAAATGTGTGCGGCATGATAACAAATGCTCATGCAACTATCAATGAATTTAAAAATGTGAATGCAATATATTTATCCATACACAACATCATTAAACACTCAATAAAATGCAACAACTAAGAACAACATTAAAACCATAATAATAACAAAGATAAGAACACTTATCTCATGAGAGAATTTCATCAACTGGATGCGTATGAGGGATGTTCCTACCAACAATAGGTTTTGGTGTTCCATTTCTCTCAACAACAGGCCACTCCCATGATGGGGCTATGAATCCATAGGGAGGTTTGGCTCTCATGGCTGGCCACTATCCTCACACAACCCAATACCTAGGTTTCTAACTCCAACAACAATTCCAATCCACCATCTCTCTTTCCCCTCAACCTACACAACCCAAGGAATGAGATCCCCTTCTCTTCCATGTAGTTCCTTGGGCTATCCCACTTCCCTCCATGGATCTATCACAAGTTGGCCAAGAAATCTCTTAGTTGGGGACTCTAGGAATCTCAGTTGCAACAAGAGTACTCACAACAACCTTCTCAAGGCTCTTGAGCAATTTCTCAACAAAATATTACTCCAAGGCATGCCAACTTGGTTCTTAGAACAAAACCCAACCCCTCTCATGGCTTCTCTCATACATAGCATGGTTGGTGTTATTTTCCAACACCCAACTCTCTCTTGTTGTCCTAAAAACTGGTTGTAAAAACTTTCCCCTCCTCCTATTTGAATTTCCCTTTTCTCCATGTATGCTTTGACTCTCACATTTCCCCAAAAAGATTGTACCTATCCCATGCTATCATAGATAGGTGAGATGAATTTGCCACCAACTGCTTATATCAATGTACATAGCCCATACTTCATTATCTATGTGAGATGACTTGCCCACCAATCACTTACATGCATTTAATGATTGGTCTGAATAAGTCAAAGGAGGTAAACATTAATAATAAAATGGCTTGGAATATTAGGAATTTGGAACTTCCCTATTGGACCCCCTTTAGCCCCCTCTCTTGTGGAATCATAGCCCCCCAATGTTATCGTCCCTCTCATATCACACCCAACGATTTATTTTTATTAATAATTACAATGTACAATATGCATAGTTCTACCCTCAACCATATTGATCAGTATATAGTTTCTCCGGTCTGGAACATACTTGCTCACCAGCCTAAATCACCTATACAATTTACATTACAAATCATGGGGATTAAAAACTAGGGATGTTACATATTTGAATTCCAAATACAATGTTTCATATTCCAATGGTTCATACAAATTCATTGAGGACAATAAATACTTCACTATATTTACAATTTTCTTAATCACAAATAAAACCAAAACTAAGAAAATGTGTAGGACAACTACAATGCAAGGGGTGCTCTTCCATCATGGAATGAGTACTTCTGCTATGGGAATAAGGGAGGGAATCATTTATTTCATAGTTATGATTAAGTAGCATGTAGTGGGGGTGCATAATCCGTTCTCCTCAACAGATAAATCTTTCAGATTCAAAACTATGTTGAATGCTGAGGTAATCTTAAGTTGGAATTAATTCATAATAAAATTATCCACTTTTAAGGGTTTACTTGAAATATAAATATTAAATTAAAAAAAATGAAATTAGGTATTTTGTAAATTTAGTAATTAGGAGAAAATCTAAAAGTGAGACATAAGGATGGATGTTTATTCATCCATTTGTAAATAAAAATAAAAAGGAAAAATGTGGGAATGCCACATAAATAATCGATAATTAAGATGTTAGAAAAATAGAATGTATTCATGGAGTTAAGGTGGTAGGTCTCTTAGGGATTATAAATAGGGGAGCTTTACATGGTTTTTTTGAGGCGAGGATTTACTATTGATTTTTTTTTCTTAAGGAAGTTAAATCACTTAGTAGATAAATCTGGAAGATATCTAAGTTTTGGTTGTGATACAAATCACCTTGTCAAAGGTGTTGTTGCTTGCTTGGCAAGTTAAGTCGTGAAACAATCACTATTGAAACATAATTTGATGCTAGATTATTACTTATCTCTTGGTTGTGATCCTACACAACTAAGGGGCCCCATAGAAAGGTGATACAAATCCCCTTGTCAGAGATGTTGTTGCTTGCTTAACAAGTTTAGTGGTGGAAAATCCATCACTGAAGCATGATTTGTTGTTATATTATTTCATAATTCCTAATTGTGATCCCACACATCTTGAGTGTCCCGAGGAAATAAAATTTCTTTATATCGTTTGGTGGAAACTAATTGGAACTTTTTGAATTGGTTAGGATAAAAAATTCAAAGGTTGATCACTTAGATAGAATTGAAAGATGGAAAGATATAATTTATTTTTGTTTATATTATTTTATGTATATTTTTTTTGTTATTATTTTTCCTTTCATATTTGAGATGTTAAGCTAATGAGGGATGAAATTCTAGTCGGTTTGTTACAACTGTGAACTTGAAAGCTTTATGGTTGATATTGAGATCTTTTGTAACAACTTTGGAAGTTAACATGCATGTGATTGTAATGATTGATAATGATTTTTTAAGATTGTGATAATTTATTGTTAAGTTATAATGTTTAGAAAGATGTTGTTTAGTTGTTTTATGAAATGTTTTTTTTTTGGTCAGAAACTGATGATACAAATTTATATGAATTATTATTTTTTGTTGTTCAAAATTTATTTATGAATGTAGAAATGGATGTAGTATGCTGAAAAAATTTCATGGTGCACTTAGATTATACATAAATAATTATTCAAATTTACGAATCCAACAATTTCTCACTAGATTTCAAGCAAATATCCATAGAAAAAAAATCGTCATTTCATAAAATATTTAACCTACAACCTTTAAAAATACCAAAATTCTTCGAAAAAGAAATCCATGATGATTTTTAAAGTTAATTGAGATTGGGCTATTTTGAAAAAAAAGTGCATGGTTCTTAAAGTTAGTTGGGATTGAGATGTTTTAACAAGTAGTATATTTTGGAGAGTTGTTTATTCTTTTACTTGGGCATATGTGCCTTTCATTAATTTGAAAGTTTCATACTTTCTCAATGATTTGTTATGATTAAGTTCTGTTTCGAAAATGGTCAGGGGGACCATAATTTGAGTTGTCAAATGCATATGTATATTTCTAAATTGATATTAGGACGAATTGATAAATTTATTTTAGTTTTTATTTTTTCAAAATTTGTGAATTAAGATGTGACCATGACTTTTAGTAGGTACATTGATGGGTGTTTATGGATTATAGGGAGGTTTTAGTAGGTACATTGATGGGTGTTTATGGATTATAGGGAGGGCATGGGTGACCATGATTGATTGTCTAGTGAATAATCCATATGCATGTTCTATAAGTGTTGTTATTTGCATGTTCTATAAGTGTTGTTATTTTGATAAATGGAAGCAAATTGATGTTAAAAATTTTCTTGTAATTTTTTTTTGCTTTAATAAGAATACAATGTTTCATTTTCATTTTATTATTATGTTTATAATTTGTATTCATGAAGAAACTGTAGATAAAATATATTAAGTTCATTGCCTTGTTTATAAATTTAGAAGAAGAATTTTGATTATCGTAAAGGTTAATTATAAGGTTCGAAAGTGGTTTCATTTTATTTTTTCTTTATAACTTCGATAAAATATATTAAGTTCATTGCCTTGTTTATAAATTTGGAAAAAAAGAATTGATTATCGTAAAGGTTAACTATAGAGTTTGAAAGTGGTTTCATTCTATTTTTTCTTTATAACTTTACTTGTTCTATAACATTAAAAAGTTTTCAATCCCATAAGTCCTATTTGTATCTGTGTTTAAAGTATTTTATAAAAGATCTCAATCGAAAGGTTGATATTTTTAGTTTGTTTCCAAGTATTGAAATATTGAAATATTTGTATGAGCCAAATTCAGTGCAGGGAAGTAAGGATTTAGAGGATACCTTATGAAGATCAACGAATAACTAATATTATAATATTATGATGTTTTTGAGAATTGTTTAACATTATTTTTATAATTATGTTAAATTATAGTTAATTAATCAATTATAATCTTAGAATGGTATTAAATTATTGTTAATTAATAAATTGTAAATTCAAATTATAATTTTTGGAGAATTAAGTAAATTACATAATTACAAAATTAATTTAAGTTAATTGGATGAACTTAGAAAGAATAATTTCCTCATATCTAAAAGAAAATGCTTTAATATAAATTCAGTAGAATATTTATATGTTGTTTCTCTTAAAAATAATTATAGTTATTTATGTTTATGCCTAATTTAGTGATTAGGTGATCAACTAATGTATGATAAATATAACTCATTAAACATATTAGCATAGTTAAACATTTAATATAACTGCATTTGGAATGAGTGTATCTCACAAAATCTTATTAATGGCTAATTGGTTGCTAGGATTTTCTGTTACGATCATTTGATGAAAAACTGATTAAATGTGTCGTGATGATTCGAGAAAAACTAATTAAATGTGAAGTGCAATTAGACTTGACATAAATACACTTAGACTTGGAAAGATATGTAGGTTTGTAAACTTCTCATAAATATAAAAGCATTGTGATAATATGGTTAAAACTATTCATTTATTTAAAAAAAAATTAGGAATATATTGGGTTGGGTGTGTATTTGTCAAAATTTTAAATGCATGGAATGTTAAGGTTTTTTTGGGAAAGGCATGCAAGATGAGAATCATAATACAAATTATGTTTTTATTTATTATATATTATAACATAATCTTATGAAAATGCATACAAAGGGAAATTATGTTTATGCTTAAAAACAAGTTAATTAATAAAAAAAATAATAAAGGAAATATTTTAAAGATGATTAGATTCATAATTATAAACATTTTCTTTCAATGAATGACCCAAAGTTTTCAATTGGGTTTTTTTGGGTGGTTGGGATGAATTTGTTATCCTCTCCACCTAGGTTCAATTTCCACAAGTGACATGTTGAACTCATAATGAGTATATTGTTGTAATGACTTCGAGCCTCGTTGTTGACTAGTCTCGTGCTCTAAAGGTTATAGGGTTTACCTTGAGTACCATCCTTGAAATGAGAGAAAATACTTGAATGTTTTCTCCGAACACATAACCTTGAAAAAACACAAAAAAATAAAAATAAATGGTCCATAACTTCCATTTCCTTGAAGGTTTAATATACATCTTTGAAATCATGAAAATAAATTATAGTCATTTCATCACTAATTATTATAAGTGATCATAATAAACCTTGTATTGTGAAATGAAATTATAGATATCATACATAACAAGGGTGATGAAGATAATACCAACACATAATTTCTAAGTCAATTATAATTACAATACACATTAATTAATTGAAAAATGTGTTTGTATTTCTGAAATAATTTTTTAACTTGTATATAGGTAAAATCAA